>PVJL010007738.1:0-74402 GCA_004026885.1 Lyroderma lyra | reverse complement strand
GTGTGTGTGTGTGTGAGTGTGTGAGTGTGCGTGTGCGCGTGCGTGTGGTGTCATCAGTGGGATGAATATGCTTCTGATTTTGTGATGCTGTTTCTGGGGCCACTTAAATTCAGATGTCTTTTCCCTCCTTTGCATTCACTAGTAAGCCTCTAGGCGATGACTTCTTACAAGTTGCCCTCCTCTCCCTCCTCGGATCTGCTTGGGCTCGAACTTACTGCCAGTATCTCTCCACTCCGGCTGGAAGCTTCTCCTCCAGTGCTGTACTCCGGTAGAGGTTACTTATCTGCCGCTGCCGCTGGGCTCCTGCTTAACCTCTCTTCCACCGGGTCCGTGCTGGGCTCTACTTCAGGGAGGGCTCTGAAGCAGTACGTGTGGGTTCGGTGGAATTGTATTCGTTCTCCTTTCTGCTCTGCGTGGTTTTTGGGGGAATGTCTGTGGAGACGCTTCTCTGGCCAGCTGCCATTATCCTCTGCGATCAAAAGTCTCCGTTCAACTTCAATTCCATGATCCTCTTTCTTCCGGTGTCAATATGGAAGTTGACTAGAAAATTGGCATTTTAAGTTTTCAAATATATTGGCATAAAATTTAATTAAAATATTTGCTTACTATTTTTAAATCTTTGCTATAGTCTGTCCTCCTTTCTTCATTACTAATTTGGTGATTTGCCGCTACTTGTTTTTTTGTTTGTTTTGTTTTGTCTTTTGGGGTTTTTTTTGGTGATCTTTTTATCATAGGTTTTTTTTTTTAAAGTATTTATATTTTCAATGGAACCATTTTTGGGTTTATTGATCTATAACTTTAGTTTTCATTTTATTAACTCCTCTTAACTTTATTATTTCATTCCTTATATTTTCCTTGAATTTATTTTTATTCCTTCTCTAACTTCTCGATGGGATAGTTAACTCATTAATTTTCAATCTTTCTTCTTTTCTGCAGTTAGTGCATAAAGTTTCCTCTTAGGTAGTTTTAGCTGCATTCCAAAAGTTTTATATGTGCCATTTTCATCATTATTTCAACTTTTAAGTGGTCTTAGCCCAGGTCCTTTAGAAAGCAGAGCCTGAAGCAAAGTGAGGATATTAACGTGTGTGGAAGGTACAAGCCCAGGGTCTTGAAGGTGACAGAAAAGAAGTGAAACAAGGGGCCATGCACAGAAACGCGATGCGATGCCCAAGTGGGCGCTTCACTGCTTCACCATGGATCACGAAAGGGTGACTGGCTGCTGAGCAGCCACGTTCACACCACGTACTGAGTTTCTCCAGAGAGGCTGCCAGGAGGGACCTCATCTCCGAGTGATCTGCCCGAGAGAGACAGGAGGAATTGTCCTCCCAGTGGCCTCTCATCGCTCATTTCCCACCAGACAAGATTCGTACCACGGGACCCACAGTACCCTGCATTTCCAGAATGTATCATCAGGTCCCTCACGGGCTGCTCAGGAACTCAGGTCCCACACCCCGCAGCGAGGAGTTCATTGAAGTCTATGGGAAACTACACCAACCCAATCCAGGCAGGACTGCTAATGGCCCAGACCCTCGGGAATGACCTTCAGGGTCATCTCATCAGGCAAAGAGCTACAACCAGCCGAGCTGCCTGCTAAGGGCAAAAGGAATATGAGCTGGGTAGTGGAAGAAGATGTGTGCATGCACGTATGTATATGTATATATGTGCATATGCGTATACATGTATATGAGGGCTGTCTGGGAAAAATCCACCCATAGATGCCTCTGTTTTTCATATTACATGGCTGGATACTTTCTAGACAGTCCTCATTTACATGTGTGTGTGTATATATATATACATATCTAATACTTTTTTCTCCCCTCTTTTATTTCTTTATCATGTATCATAAGATGTATTGACTTTGTAACACAGTATTTAATTATTATTACTTTTAAAAAAATCTATTTAAATTATAGGATATCAAGGAGAAGAGTAAATATCACCCAAGAGTTTTACCTCCTCTTCAAGGTTAGGGGTCAGTGCATTTTTTAGCTGTACACAGGACAGTCGTCTCATGTTACGACTTTCTTGTCTTCATTGGGAGATTGTGTGGTTTAAGGTGTTGGAATGAGTGCCAAGTGGAAAAGGAGTGGACTTGTCATGGTTAGTTTTCTATGTTAACTTGACTGGGCCATGGGGTGCCCAGATAGTTCATCAAACATTATTCTAGGTGTTTCTGAAAAGGTGTTTTTGGATGAGTTTAACATTTAAATTGATAAACTGAGTCCAGCAGATCACCTACTGTGGGTGGGCCTCACCCAATCAGTTGAGAACCTGAGTAGAACAAAAAAGGCCGATGCTCCCCCAAATGACGTGAGGTTAGGGATGAGGTGCAGAGATTAAAGCGAGGTGACCATGTTAAATGTGTGAGTCTGATTCTAGAGATAAAAAGCAACCAGTCAAAAATTACCAGCCTGAAACTTGGGAGATTTTGCTGAAGATTCAGATTTTGGAGTGGTCAGCACAGTGCTTAAAACCATGCACGTGTGCATAGTTACCATGACAACAGGACACTTAGAAGATACTGTCCCTTCCTGAGAATTGTCCTCAGTGTGGTCTTGAGCTCTGCCCAGCACACCCCTGAGATGCTAGTGAGAAAAAAACAGCCCTGGATTCCCCTCGTCCCCCAGAAAAAACAAAACTAAAACCTCAGGGTGTGAAGTCCAGGACTCCTCATTTTAGACAATCGTCCCTGGCGATTTTCACCAGCCCCAAGGTCTGAGGACAGGGGCACACACGCGGTGGAGCAATGTGCGTCCCACAGGTGACAGGTGGCTCCTGACCCACTAGATGGCGCCACACACACACTAAATCTCCAGTTTTGCCGCTGCCTCAGTCAGAAGAGAAAAAAGCCTTTTAATAAAGTTCCTCTGGGTTCTTTGAAAGACATTCTGTAAAAGGGTTTCTGCCAGCCCTTCTCCCAGTGAAGGAAAGACAAAGCCAGCAGGCTGACTCAGCTGTCTGCACGGGCACTATCAATGACCCCAGGGAGGGTCGGCCCGGAAGAGGCTCGGGCTGTTTCTCGGATGGGGAGCAGGAGGGTGGATTTCTCTGCGGAGGGACTGTCCGGAGCCAGGCTCGCTCCACCATGGAAGTAATGGTGGGCATCACCTAGGACCCGGTCAGAGGCAGCGCCGTGGAGAACGGGGGTCTGCTCCCTTCTCTCCAGCCCTCCCAGTCAGGGTGTCCGTGTGCAGAGGCAAAGCTTTACGTTTCGGGTTCAGACACAGGTCCTTGCTTGCCCCCCTCCTCTCCCAGAACCAGGCACCTGCTGTACCCTCTCCCTCAGGAGCAATACTCCCTTAGCCTTTCCTAGGAGAGCCCATCATACCACAGTGGTCTCTAACATCCTGGCCCCCAAATGGTCCCCTCTGCCCTGCTGCCTGTGTCACGCTCACAGCCCTGCAAGCCTCAGCACGAGGCACCCCCCCCCCCCACTGCAGTCAGTCCTCTGCCTGCACGCTAGACGCCAACGCCTCTTCCTTGAGCCGTGTTCACCGTGTTCAGCATGCCCCCCCCTCAGGGCTCCTTCCCCCCACCCACACCCCGAGTTTGTCTGCATGCAGCAGTTAGATCTTAAAGTGCTACTGGCCACAGTCTCAAGTCTTAGCCTGGCATGAAGGGCCCCCTCTCCTGGGCCCGGTGGTGTAATATAAAAGACTACTGGAGCTTCTTGGGTCAGAGTAGCATTCAAGGGGGGGGGGGGCTGGTTGGGAGTGCAAAAGAGACCTAGGGGCCCCTGGGAGGCAGGAATGGAACAAGCTGAGGACAGGGAGCACCTGGGAGGGTCAGTCGGGACCCCTGTGGGATTGAGAAGACACACCTGGACAGGGCACCTGAGGAGAGTGTCACGACGGAGCAAGGGCGAGAGAATGGACCAGAGTGCAGAAATCCACCGGGAGACGAAGGCAGGGAGACTGAGGGCCAGTACTGTTCCCGGGTCAAAGGTCTAGAGGGAGAGCGGTGGGAGAGAGTCGGGGGCTGAGGGACCCCGGGCAGTGAAGGCCCCACCTGGCCCTCCTCAGCTCCCTGCCTCCCTGGATCTCTGCGGGGGCCCCCCTTTGGCCACGTGCTGTGGGGAACCAGGGTGCAGGGGGCCCTTCGCCGTCCTGGCGAGTTCAGCCTGCGGCAGAGGGCCGGCTGGAGGGGGCAGGACAGGGGTCTTGGAGAGTGAGAAGAGAACACCCAGTCTGAGAGGCGGGGACCAGGGAAGAGCAACTTCAATGTTTGGCCCGTCACCACCCATGATGGGGTAGGACACGCACTGGAGTTTTGGTGCCAGGGGAGGGGGGGGGGCCCTGCGCTCAGCCCTAAAATTGACACCTCTCTAGGCGCTTTGGGCAGGTTCCTCAATGCCTAACACGGGACGAGGAGAATGCCAACGTCTGTCTGCCAGGTCTTGTGCAGATTCAGAGGCGTTATGATAACGCGTGCCTCCAGCATTAGGCTGCGTTCCTGGCCAGGGGAGATGTGGGACCCACGGCCAAGGGACTGCCTTCCACGTCCTCACTACATACGCCTCCGCACCAGACGGTCTGCCGGAGACTTCTATTCCCAAGGCCCAGCCCAGTGGCTTGGAGCCGAACCAAAGTAGCCCTCAGCCTGGTCACTGGGTCCCAGGATAAGCACAAGGGTTCTCGAGCGACATTCTCTGTTCCCAGGACAGCTGTGGGGACCAAAAGACAGCAGGTCCACCCACTTGCCCACAACCCATTGTTTGAACACACAGTCCAAGGAGCCTGAATTCTGCTTTTAGGTGACGGGGAGCCTGGATGCCTATGTGACTGTCCTCATAAGTGTTCTGTCCGTGCTCCCTGCCCCGCTGCCCTCCCCTTTCTCAGTCCTGCTGTTGGCGTTCTCAAGGCCTCATAGGGCCTATGGCCGAGCACGGGGATCTATCTGCTCTTTCAATAAGGGGACTCGGCTGTGATCCCAAGGTCAAAGGCATGACCAGTGACAAATAAACTGTGACCGGACTGGGTTGGCTCCCAGTAGGGCCGCTGCAGGACCAACTGGGGTCCCCTGGCCCTCCTGACACCCAGGTTGCGGGGAAGCTGCATCCCCCACAAGGCCCAGCGCCAGCCTTGTATTTCCCCAGCCAGTCCACTTCCTGTCACTTGCACAGTGGCTCCCCTCCGACACCAACCACGCATCCCCCCACTTCCATCGCTGGGCACGCCCAGCCTGGTCCCCCAGAGAGTGAGGAGTGAGGAGGCAGGGCCCGCGGGGCCTGAGTCCCTGCGCCAGGAAGCCCGAAGCAGACTCCAGGATTATCTCCAAACGAATTATCTCCTTCGGTTCCGCTTCCTCGTGAAAAGCAGTAAAGTGACATTGACAAACTGCCCCTTTGCTGACCCCATGTCGGCATTTTCCCACTTCTGAGCAACACAGCAGAGGCTTCAAGAAATGGAAGCCGGGGGGCCTCTGGCACCCTGAAAGGCCCTGCTCCCCAGGGTCGCGCAGCAGGCATGGGTATAGGTGAGGCCTGGCCGCACCCCTGCCCCCTCCCTTCTAAGGGGACCCCGTGAGTTGGGAGAAACCCAGGGCCGATCCGGCAGCGCAGGGGCCGGGCCGCGCAGCCTCCCGCTCCCTCCAGGTGGGTGGGCCAGCCCGGCGCCAGCACACGGGCCCGGGGCTGCCGTCCGCCCAGCCCAGCTGGACCGGCCCCGCGGCTGCTGCCAAAACCCACCCACGTGGAGCGCGGGGCGCTGATTCAGCGACCTCTCTGGGCACCGACTCCCAGGCTTGGTGCCGTCACCTGGGGCGCCAGAGCCTCCGGTCTCAGCCACACACACCCACGAGGCGCAAATGACACACCTTGGGCCCTGACCTCCAGCAGAGGCAGCCGCTGAGGGTGACAAACCTGTTTGCGAGCACAATGAGGTCAGCAGCCTCTTCACTTGCTAATACCACAGGGGCCGCAATCCCGGGGGCGGGAAGTGATGAGAACAACAAGACAACGGCGACCACTTACCCCTTGCCAGGAGCCCGCGAATGTTTTACAGGCATTACCCGCCACCCACAGACAAGGAAATGGGGGGCCCCGGGCTTAGGTCCTGCGCTGGCTCCCCAGGAGGAAGGCAGAGAGGGCTCCAAACCAGATCTACCTCCAGAGCTTTTAGCACCAGCACCCCTGGAAGCGTGGGGAGAGGGATGGAGGGTGGGCAGGGCCCGGCAGCAGACCCCCCAAAGGAGATCAATGTGGCTAATAGGTGGCATTATCAAGGAACCTAAGCCTGACCACCCTCCCCCGATTACTCTTGAAACCTCAGTTCGGACACTGTCTCTTCTTAGTTGCAAGTCATCCATCCATCCTTCCATCCACCCACCCATCCATCCAGTCAGTCTACTTTTTTCTACATATGGAAGATAGATCATTAAGATGGCATCAACGGTATTCAAAATAAGCACAAAGCCCCCTCGTCAGTTCATTCAGTCCCATCCTTACAGAGAGGCGCCCTTAGAAAAGACCGGGTCCTCCGTCTGGGTCCCCCTATGTGGCTAGTTGATTGATCTCCCCAAAGAAAGCACTGATTCATTATCCCCATGACAATATCCAACTCGCCAAGGAACTTAAGCTCCTACTTTGCATGTCACCCCTGCAAACAGGATGACCCCTGGAGTCCCTCTGTCAGTGTGTGCACTTCCTCGCCTGCCGCCTTCCTCACTTTACGGCCATCGTCTGGCACTATAAAACTAGTCTGTAAAAGTAGAGGTTTACGCACCTTTTTTAGTTGCCCAAGCCATTCAGGGTGACATGGTCTGCCCTGGATGAGAAAGAACAAACTGCCCATCTCATTCCTCCTGCAAAGATGCAGTAATGAATGAACTCTTCATCTGACACTCGTGGTCCTACAATGGTGGAAAACCTCATCAACATTAAAGCACCATTTTCCAAATATGCCCAATCTCATCCCAAACCTATCAGGAAGATCAAATATTTTAAATTCCTGGCAGATGGTAGGGTCATTTAGAGCAGCCTTTCCCACCTCCTTTGACTATGAGGATCCTTTGAAAATGTCAAACAATTTCGTGGAGCCTCGCGAGAGTATCTGACCTTTTAATGAATATTCTGACCATTGAGAAAATCTTATGACCAAAAGCCCTTAGGGATTCAGTAACTCTTTTAAGTGAACGTACACTTAATTAGTCACAGTGCTACCTTAGATTGTTGTACTATTGCTCTGTAAAGACTCAACCTCCTGGTGTAGTTTCCTGCCACATTAACTCTAGATTTGGGTGATTCGCTTGGCCAAGGGGACATCAGTGAGACTGACACAAGCAGTGACTGGGCCGGTGCCTGCCCACTGGGGTGTGCCTGGTTGGAAACCAGGTGCCATCAACTGAGGAAGCTGTTCTAGCCTCCTTGAGGATGAAAGATTGTCAAGGGTGGGAGAGGCCCTGCTGTCCTGCTGAGCTATCAGCCCAGGCCCCCGCTGATCTGCCCGCTGAATGCAGACACAGGAAGGACCCCAGGCAAATCCAGCAGAACCACCCAGCCAGCAAACACAATCGTGAGGATCAACACACAACACATCGCTGTTTTAAGTCACAGTCTTGGAGTAGTTTGTTATGCAGCAATAAGTGATTGAAGTACAATGTTATTGACATAATTTGAAATATACTAGGATAAAAATGAAGGAGATGATCAATCACTGGTTCATTTCATAATACATGCTGTCCGGACTACTCTCAGGGTTGGTTCTGTTTAAGGATCTATGAACCCTTTGCAATAACCCTATGGCCTCAGAAAGTCTGAAACTTACAGTAGGAAAGGAAGTCCCAAATTAGGATAATATTCTATAGAGCAATTTCAAATTAAAAAAAAAAAATAGAACTGCCTCCCCATGCACCCATCCCAGGTCTGTAATGCAAAGTGACCCTTGACTTCTGGTAGTTTGATCACTGGTCTGAAACATAAAGATGGAGTTGTGTTTTTGAACCTGCCTGAGCTAATCATTTTTTCTTCACTCCATGATTATTTGCTGTACCATGAGTTCTGGTCAAACAGTATGTCTTTAACAGGGACTAATCATGTGCTAATGTAGCCCTTTACAATGTTTAAAGTGTTCTTCATTTTACAAAGCGCTTTCATGTACATTATCTCATTAAACCCTGAACCAATCCAGGGAGGCCGTGTGCTCCGGGCCCCTGGGTCAGTGCACATCTGTCACCACTGTCGGACGACTGGTTTTGAGTGGAGACCTTTAGAGGTGCTGCGCATTTTCATAAACATTATTCACAATGACGCTCTCATAAATGACATCATAATGCAACACAGCATTAATGCTTTTGCCATTAGAATTTTAAGGTCAATTTCTGTTTGGTTCTGTGGGAGTTTTAATTAAGACAGAAAAACTTTAATCTCACATCCTTCATAATATCCATGTAAAGTCTGGATTTTTCTCTCCTTGAGCCCCCCACCCCCGCCCCACGCCCCCAGGGACATTTTAGAAAGAAGAATGTGATTCGAAGATTTCCAGATGTTACTTCCCAAGACGTGCCTCAGCACGCGTCTCTCAGCCATCTGGTGGCAGCGGCAGCTGGATTGGGTCCAAAGGTAAATGTTCATTCAGGTGAAAGGGTATTAACAGGAGAAGGTGAACTGATTAGTGGTTTGTCAACTGAACTTGGGACGTTGTTTAATCAGCTGTTGAAATGAGCTCTCAGTAACCAAGTTCTCTGCTCAGGGTGCGTGTCCCTCACCTGCCTGTGCCGGTCAGAAAAGAGCGGTGCTTAGGCTCCGAGTTCACTTTTTCCGAGTGCTCTGGGGCAAACACGGTGTTGCTTCCATGAACCTTAAAGTATCTTTGCAACCCCCGCCCCCTTTGCAACCGGTGAAAGGACGGACGGTCCCTGAAAGGTGCTGGGAGCAGGGGTAGAAGAGTGAGTGGGGCCCTGGGGTGCTGGTGAATGTGTATTTTGCTCACCCAGCTTCTGGCTCAGGAAACTGGAGAGAGCATCAGCGAGTGGCAACATTCCCACGGACTCCCCTAGTTCCTGGAATGAAAGCGGCCCTCCCCCCCTCCGCCCCCGGCCATCCCACCGGACGTCCAGCAGTGTAGGAGCATCTCATTAATCCAGCTCCTTTGGGGGGGCAGTTTTCATAACTGTGCTGGGGGCTGAGCTGGACATTCCCTACCCATTCACTAAGTCTTAACTCTGCAAGTGAACAACAATGATGACAATTAGTAAAAGGCATTAAATTAATTTTTAAAAACTTCGGGGAGAATATTCCATCAACATTTTAAAAAAACTACCTCCAAGCACCTCAAAATCAATTGATTTGGGAGTTCCCTGATGGTGTAGTGGCTTAAGGCTTTGGCGCTGGCACTGTCAGCACTGCGGCCTGGGTTCGATTCCCAGTCAGGGAGCTACCCACATACCAAAAAGAAAAAAAAGAAAAAAAAAAAATCAATTGATTTGCTAATATAAATACGGCAATAATAGTAAACAGGAATTAAGCATTTATTACGTGCTAAGTATTTTGCTAGTTGATTGATATACATTATATAATTTCATTATTATGTTGAACCCATGAGGCTCTCTTGTCAATCCTGATTGTACACAAGGGAACCCAGTTGAAACCAAGTTGCAGGGCATTAAGACATTTGCCTGGGGTCACAGATCTGCGAACGATCCTTAAACCGGAATTTGAACTGAACTAGATTGATCTCAGACCCCCACATCCTTAAACCCTCAATTATTTAGTTATAATAGGACTCAATGATTGCTATTCATTCATTCATTCATTCATTCACTCACTCACTCCTGCAATGGAAGCTTATTGAGTACCGGAGAGTCTCAGCTGAGTAGCATTTAATCCCTCAAAGAAACCAACAATTAAAAGACAGACCGTTCGTGCAGCTGGAGACACACGCAAAGCGTGCCATGGGAGCGCCAAGGCAGGGGGTCACGCAGGAATACAGAAAGGCTTCCGAGAGCACAAGCCACTTACGGAGGGGGAGGTGACAGAGAGCAGCAGGGAAGGGCGCAGCCGGAGTGCTCGCAGCACGGCACGGCCAGCCGTCTGGGAGCCCCCCTGGACCTCCGAGCCCGATTTCTGGTGTCTCGGGGTTTAATTCATCCTTAGATTGTGCGGAGAAATGGAAAGACTGAAGCAGGAGGGCAGAGGATGCAGGTGGAGGCAGGACCAGACTGTGTTTGGGGAAATTATGTGGAAAACATCGTGGAGGGTAGCTGTGGGAGGGGTGACACCATGGGTAGGAGACTCTCCAGATAACCCGGGTCACGTGTGACGAAGGCAGTGGGGCGGAAGAGCAGGTGGGTAGGAGTGGTGATAAAAGGTGGGACCCCGGGTCTTGAAGACTATTGCCCAATGGAAAAAAAGGACAGGGACTGGGTAGCAGGGGAGGAGCCATCCCCTTCTGGCTGGAGCAGCTGTGTGAATGGCAGGTGCCCTCCCACAAGCCCAACTTCAGAGGAGAGGAGGAGGTTTGGTGCAACGGTGATGAGCTTAGTTTTGGGCACGTCGGTTTTCAGTTCCGGGCGGGGCCGTGAATC
The DNA here is from genome assembly GCA_004026885.1 of Lyroderma lyra. Classification (NCBI taxonomy): domain Eukaryota; kingdom Metazoa; phylum Chordata; class Mammalia; order Chiroptera; family Megadermatidae; genus Lyroderma; species Lyroderma lyra. The sequence goes on along the minus strand of PVJL010007738.1, from coordinate 63,881 downwards.
GGCGCGCAGAGCAAGCAGCGCCTGCTGCACAGTGTGTGTTTGTCAGATAAACATGGAGCTGCTTGGTAGACAATTGGATACTGTAGAGTGTTCTGGAGCTCAGAGGAGAGGTCTGGGCTGGACACTCATCAGTATAAAGATGGTACTGGCCATCCCGGGCCACCCTGAGGGCGTCCGAGGGCGCTGTAGGGCGTGAGCAGAGCAGAGAGCAGAGGACAAGCCTCGGGGAGATGGAGAGAGACCGAACAGAAAGAGATGAGAGAAGACAGGGGTGAGTGGGGTTCACAGGCAAGGCGGGAGGGGACTGCGAGAAAACTAACATTGTCCAATGACTCACAGAGGCCAGAAAAGACACAGACCGAACGCTGTCCATTGGGTTCAACAATATGCAGACCAGGGGGGACCTGACCGAGGACAGTTTTAGTGAAGGGACAGGTGGCATAAGGAACGAAGAGAAGGAGACAGAAAGGGATGCAGGTAGCAAACTTCCTCCGAGAGCGCAGACGCGGAATGAAGCCACGACCCGATGGAGGTGCGGGCCGAGAGCGGGGTTCGTCGCGTTGTTAGATGGAGGCGTCTTGAGGCTCTTCTTGGCCGAGGGGAGAACCGGCGGGGAGACCGGTGGGACATGGAGGAAAAGAGATGGGACCCAGAGCCCAGAGGCGGGGTGAGCCCAGAGGGGCACCGCAGGGAGGGAGGTGGGTGCGGGCGAGGCGGGGAAGGGCCTCCGGGCCCCCATGCCAAGCCTCCGGCTCCACCGTCACCTCCTGAGAGCCCCGACGACGCGGCTGCCCTTGCGGAAAACGGCCGAGCGCACACGGCCTGGTCTCCTGGCTCCTTCTCAGAACGGGCCTTTCCCCGCAGCCCGCACGTGTCCCCTGACGGCTCATCCTTGGGGCCGCTTTCCTCTGTCCCAGACCTTCTCCCTTTGGACGGGGACATCAGTTTTCTCCGAGTCTCCCCTCCGCAGGTTACGTCTCTCCTGCCTATCCCACCCGCCCGTCCAAGACGGACTCATTGGAAGACTTCCGATCGGGTCCTTCGCTTGCTCAGAAATCTTGGTGACCAGATCTCAACCAGCCCTTCCAGCCCTATCTCCTACCTCACCGAAGATTCTCGCAGTAATGTGAGGCCATTTTTGTTCCTATTCCCATTTCCTGGGTGAGGAAAACGAAGTCCTCACTTGAGTGATTTTTTTTTAAGCCCCAGAACTAGCATACGGCAGTGTGAGAATGTGATTCCAGTTCTGTGGGTCCTTAGATTCTTATGTCATTCTGACACCCTGCAGTGTCCTTTTCTGGGTAATAAAGGCCAAAGCCCTCAGGACAGAGGCACGCAGCCCGCAGCCCATGGAGCTGGTCGTGGGGGGATCTGGGTTGTCCCGGGCATCCTTTGCAAAAACAGACCACTGGACCCAGCTGGAGGACCACAAAGCTTCCCGGTGCCACCCAACCTCTCCTGGAGTTGCGAGCTCACTAACAGCAGTGTATGGAAACGCCCGACGGTCCCCCACTAGCCATCGGGTCAGTGTGCACCACACAGGGCCTCTCAGTGCACCAGGAGTGTGTTCTGGTGACTTCCAAAAGCAGCAAGGAAATCCGGCCGCCTCTGGGAGTCAGGTTCTCATCCAGAGGGATTTCTGAATCACTGCAGACAGTAGACGCGGCACCACATCAAGGAGGGGGACAGACTGGCAGGCAGAGGATGACTCGCAGCCTGGGAAATGCTGATGAGCCGACCGCAGCGGGGCCGTGCCCAGCGCCAGAGCTCCTCGCAGGGCAGGAGCGGGGGAGGAGGGAGGCCGGGAGGCGGACCGATGCACGAAGGGTCAGGAGCTGCGAACATCTGGGGACGCTTAATGGAGAGGAAACGTAGACCTCCCACACAGTAGCACTTTTATGAGCTCTGATTGTACGCTCGGGTACAGAAAAAATAACAGAAACGAGCCCGCTGATAAATACTGACCTCAGTGCATGCAGCCTGCCGCCTCCCCCCGCCGTCCCCCCAGCACAAACCACGCCAAGTGCATCCGTGTGACAGGAGGGAGCCGAGCATGTGTCTAATCACTGACAGCTCCTGGGAGGCCATGGCACACAGGGACAGCTGGAGCCGCCAAGGACGGGATGGCCTCGAGATTCCTCTGGGAAAACGGTGAAAATGTAAACTCAGGTCTTCAGGGTTCCAGAACCAGCCATTGGGTGGGAGGGCAGGGAGGGCTGGAAGGTGAGGGATGAGGGCGAGTGGGAGCAGGGCCTCGGCTCGCTCGGTCACTCACTCACTCATTTACCCTTTCACTCACTCCTTCATTCAGTTTAATGGTGAAAATCTGTGTTCTGGACTCGGGCAATCCCAGCGCCACCTCCTGAGAGCTCTGTGAACTCGGGCAAGCCACTTGGTCTCTTTAGGCTTCAGTTCTTCCACAAAGAGAGCAATCATGGAATTGCTCTCAGGATAAGATGCAAAGCCCAGGAATACGAGGCCACCACCACTGGGGCAGGCACACAGTGGCGATCCATCCACATATGCTGTTATTGTTATTGGGTCTTTCAATAAATAATAACGGGCGCTGGGCTCGCTGCCGAGGGCACGAAGATGGTGGCCTCGGCGGCATACTCTCACGGACTACCTGTGGAACGAGACACGTGCCAAACATTTCTTCTGCAGGCCTATGCTCGTCTTCCTTCCCATTTCCTTCCTTCCCACCTCCCATGTTTAGGGGGCTCTGTGGTCAGAGAGGAGACGAGGAAGTGTGACCATTCCAGAACCCTCTCTGTGCCTGGCATTGGAAATTTTCACATAGAAGAACCTGAACTTCCAGCTTCTGAAGAATGGGAAGGGCTGGCCACCCTGGGCTTGCAGCGGAGTGCGGAAGAGGCAGGCGGGTGCCGGCTGCCCCCCATTCCAAGCGACTTTCTCCCCCTGTATCCACCCCCCCCACTACTGTATCCCAGCCCCCCGCAGTGTGGGCACTGGCTTTCCCACGCCCTTCCCAAGGGAGCCCCAGTTTCCTTCGATTGTCTTGTCCCTCCTGGAGGTGACCACAGGTGAGGAGAGGAGCTCAGAGCCCCCCTGGCACTGGCCTTTCGCAAACCCAGGCTTGCTCCCCCTGTGGCCCTCCCCGCGCCCCTCTGCTGGGGCTGACAGTCCCCACGACTGATCCTCATCTTTCCATCCAGATACGCTGGCCCTGCGTCAACGCCACCGACCCCGCCCTTCCTTCACGATGATCCCTCTTCCAGGCAACAAGAAAAGGATCGAATGGCAATTACGGTGGCATCTGATACAAGAGCAATTTCCCTCTGGTTAGCCAACCGCAGGCGGAATGGACTGCACATTCCCTGCATACCGGCGGCGTGACCGAGCGCGATCCCATAGCAAAGGCTCTGCTGGTGCCGGGTTAGGGTATTTGAAAGTGAAGACATGGGGGGCGGGGAATCAAGCATCAAAGACTACAGTGGCTTTCAAGCTCACTCGGTCCTTTAATCAGTGGCATACTTTTATTTTTTCCCCAAATGAAACCTGATGAAACCAAAGCTTCCCCTAATAGCACATGCTTGGATCTCTGCGGGCCCGGAGAGCCTGGACTGAGGAACACGGGTCTTTCCCCAGCGAGGAAGTAAGGACGGGAGAGGGACAACGGCCTGTCCCAGCTCATGGGGCGAGTGAGTGGCAATGGACTCAGAAAGACCCCATCCCAGGTATGCTGTCATCGGCGGCGGTTCCCAAAGCAGCACTAACAGCTGAGCCTCTGGTGTGTCTGTCACTCCAGCTGGGCAGGTGTGGCCCACACATCACAGCTGTCAAGCTGGGCCCTGGTCCAGCTGAGTGATGGCACTTGGGGAGCCATCTCTCCAAGACTCTGGTTTCTGAGTCGGTCCAGTCCGAGAATGGCTATTTCTCTGGAGCAGTGGCCCCCAGGAGCCTGCCTACTGGTTGTCACACCATTGTGTCCTCCTCTCTGTCACTGTGCCAGGTCAGTCTGTGTGACCCATAGAATATGGCTGAAATGATGGCTCTCACTTCTGAGATTAGGTTAAAAGGACATACCCGATGGCCCCTCTTGCACATGCACGCTCTCTCTCTCCTTCTCTCACTCTCTTCTCCCCTTCTCTGGTGGGAAGCCATCGTGTGAGCAGCCCCATGAAGAGGCTCATGGTGAGAAAATGAAGGCTGCTGCCAACAGCCACATGAGGGTGCTTTGTGGCACATCCTCAGTGCCAGTCCTGTGTTTGGGGACTACAGCTCTGGCTGACAGCTTGAGTCAAACCCCGTGACAGTCCCTGAGCCGGAACTACCCAGCCAGATGACCCTGATTCATCAAAGCTGCAGGGTAGTAAATGCTTGTTGTTTTATGTGGCTGAGTTTGGGTGCCATTTGTTACACAGCACTAGCTAACTACTAACACAGCAGCAGCAGTGCAATGCTGTGTGATGGTGAGCAGCCTCAGGAAAAAATTATAATCCAGGCAAAAAACTCGAATGTTTGGCTCCCCCTAGCTAGTTGTACCCTGATATCCCTTCTACCCTTCTTGTTAGTAATTGACCCCTTGATTTTAAGCTGACTCTTCAATGCCCAAAATAAAGGTGACAATTCTCAGCTTCCTATGTAGCTAGTACAGATATCCATGGACTGAGTTCTGATAAATGACTTCTAAGAAATGATTTCAAGGGGAGGAGACATACCCTTTCTCTTTTTCCTCCCTCCTGCTGGCTGGAATGCAGATGTAACGGCTGAGCTCAAGCTGCCATCTTGGACCAGAAGGTAGAAGCTGTGTGCTAAGGAGAGCACAGCAAGAAAAGAGAAGATGCCTGGATCCTTACCATGACAGAACCCTAAACTAGTCATGATTTGCCTACCTCCAGACTGCTTTCTGTGAGCAAAAAATAAACTTTTATCTCATTTAAACTATTGATATTTGGAGTTTCTGGTTACATCTAGCTGAATTTAATCCTGAATAACCAAATGCTTAAGAGACAGAGGTGACAAGCACAGTCTTTGGAGACTAACAGGCCTGAGTTAAAATCTGTGAAAGCTTTCTCTTCCTCACTTGCCCCATCGCAGAGTCAATGCCTATGATTTTACCTCTTCATGCACTCCCAAAGTTTTCCATTCTCTTCTACCTCCACCACTGCTTCCAAATGACCACCTTTCTCCTGGCCATCCACCTGCACTCCTGCCCTTCTTCAATCTGTGCTCCACATACCACTCAGCCTGATCTTCTTGAACTATGCTCTAGATTCTGTCACTTTGCTAAGATAAAACTCACCAACGGCTTTCCATGGATCTTTAGGATAAAGACCAAAGATCTCGAAGGCCTTACAAGGTCTGACCCCTTTCCTCCTCAGGCTCTTCTGGCTCCATGTCTCTCTCCTTCTCTCTACTGTGGCCTTACTGACCTTCTTTCAGTTCTTTGAGTAGGCCATGCTGCATCCTACCACAGGCTTTGCACATACGGGTCCCTGAGCTGAATTTCTCCATATTGCACACCTTCTTGACCCAGGTCCCACCTTGGGTCTCCTAAGAGAATTCTTCTCTAATGATCCTGACACAAGTCTTTCTCCCCACAGAGCTCCGGGAGGATGAGCTCTTTGCTGCATTCTGCTCAACACTGTATCCATCACAGGGTCTGGCATATGGCAGGAGCTTCAAGAATGTTTGCTAAATGAATCAACAGATGACCCTCCACGTCTAGTTGCATGAACTTGGCACTGAACCTCTCCAAGACTCAGATTCAGCATCCAAAAATGGAAATAATGACAGTGTCTACCTCACAGGGTTCTTGTAGGTATTAAATGAGGAAACGCGGGTGCAATGTGCCTAATAAACGTTAGCTATCATCATCGTGCTCACCATCTAGAGCTCTCTGTGACCAGGTATGAGCATAATGATCAAGCAGGGAGTAACCACCTCATGTGAAGAGATGAGAAGACTCTCTAATCCTCATCTCTCTCACCATTATAGGAGAATAATGACCCATGAACCTCTTCTACCATCTGCTTGCGTGTGCCACTAGACCCACACACATTATGTATGTGCCTGTAACTGAGATGGGATGCATATTAGACACAAAATCCCAGAGATGTGGGTAGGTGTTAGAGGAACAATAAGATGTAATGGGAACAGGCCTGATCTCTCGTCAGAAAAACCTGGATTCAAATATGAGCTTTGTCAACCTTGGAAAAACATAGACTCCTCCAGAACATTGGTTTCCTCGTTCATGAAATGGGGAGAATAATATAACGTATCTGACAGCACTGTGTTGAGGATTAAATATGTGCAACTCCCATCACCCGATACATAACAGATGCTCAATAAATGGCAGCCAGTTCTGGGTATCGGCAAAGACCCTGCGCACACCCTCCTCTGAGATGAGTGCCGACGACAGATGGCCAAGAGACCTCTCCCGCCTCTTCTGCCATGTGAGGCTGCAACGAGAAGTCTGTGACCCGGAAGAGGGCCCTCACCTTGGACTTCCAGCCTCCAGAGCTGTGAGAAATAAAATTCTATTGTTTTTGTTATCTGTGGTATTTGGAATCACAGCCCCAATGGGCTAGGACAGGTCAGAGGGTGGTGTGGGCTTGCCGGGCTCTTCCTCCTTGGACATCTCTCTCCCAACACTGCCCCCTAATAAATCACTGTGAAATTCTGCCACCCCTCCTAAAAAGAAAACTAAAAGCCTAGTCCAACCAACTGAAAGCTCAGGGCTGCCTCGCTCACATGCCCCCACCCAAGGGATGGCTCAGGCCTGTTCGAAGGAGTCCACATCTAACTCCTTGATTGGGGGTCAGCCCTGGAACGGAACTTGTATTTGTACTGAGGGAGGGTAATCCCCTCGAAACACTTTGGGAGAGCTGAGGATGTGGGGGCTCTACGCATGTGGGGTATTTACAGGGCATCATTCCAAATGGACCACAATGTTTAAGTTATAACAAAAACCAAGCAGCACCAAAATAAAGACAACAGGAGGCCCACTCTCTTTCCAAACAAAGTCATCATTCAGCTTCCCGATCACACATGTGGAAATCTCCATTCCCTCATAACATTGCGATTGCTCTCAGCCCACGACGGAGCCAGGGATCGCTCCCTCCGGAGGCTTAGACAAACAGCAGAGTTCCTAAGGTGAGGGTCATCATCGGATCTGCTTCCCCACCAGATGGCTCCCAACCGCCTGGACGTCACCCCTCCCACCCCTGGCCTGAGCCAGAGTGACCGCTCTCGCAGCCAACTTCGCTGCGTCTCTTGTGAGCCCTGCCCTTGGCCAGCCTCCCAAGGAAAGTGAAATGTGATGATGACATTTAAATGAAGTGTTTAGAAATGAAAACTCAAACTGGCAGACACAGAGCAAGTGCTTGATAAGAAGAATAAATGAATGAATGAATGAATGAATTTATCCCATGAGCCAAACACTTTACTAATAAGGAAAAAACCCAACAACCTACATTGCAGGGGTTTTTGAAGTTTTCTTCCCCCAACAATGAGCGAGTAGGTTTGTTGACACTACAGATTTCTGGGTCCTGCTCAGTCAGAATCTTTGGGGGAATTTTATTCGGACTTGGCATTGCTAACAAACCCCTCATGGAGTTTATTGACTCAAGGCTTCTGAACCAGAGCCTGTCAGTCAGGGAGTTCTGCCATCATGATTAATAGCAAGTGTTCCTTTTCTCGAACAGCGGTCTGGGGAAATATTAACAGATACTCACTTTGGTTTGTGGGATGAGCTACAGCAAGGAAAAGCCAAGACAAGCCAAAGGACTCATAAAAGTAAGTGCATGAAACATGCTATTTCACATTCCATAGTGAAAGAGAGCTCAGTGGCCACTACTATCCAGCGAAAACCAGATGCTATTTAATGGTGCCTGGTTGCTGGTAATTTCACACAAGGGACACTGCTGCAGCAGGTGACCAGGGAGACAGTGCCACTAGGCCCAGGCATATCGCATTCCTGGGCCACAGTTGATTGATTGTTCAGAACTAGACATGAATGAAGCCTAAGGTAAGCCAACACGAGCCCTTCCTCGGGGTTACTGTGAGTCTCAGATCTCTGGGCTTAGACAAGTGACCTGTGGACTGACCACACTGCCCACAGCGAAAAAGGAGCTGTTCTCAGCAGGAGAGGTGGAAGTCAACTTGAAGAGAAGCGGAATCAGAGAGAGCTTCATGGGTGACCATGGGCCCTTCCAGCCGTCCTTGAAGCCTCTGTCTTCCAGAAAGTTCTGTTAGGTTTCTGTCATCTGCAACCACAAGAAGCCTAATTCACTCAGCTTGATGCTCCAGACTCAGCAATTTCAGGTGAGGTGAGTGCTATTCTTGGTATAAAAAGATGGTTTTGTTGCATTTCCATGTGTTCTCATTATCCACGCAATCATGAGCATCCGCTGCTAAAACACACAGCTCTCCATGTAATTCAAACCCAAATGACTTATTTTCAAAATTCAGTTTCATTTGCTTTGAAGAAATGCAGCTTTATTTCTTGTCACCACAATATTTTATTTTGATGGTTCAAAAATTCACTTTAAATCTTTCAAATGTCTCTTGTTTGCAGTAATGTATCTTCCAGACAATATCAGTCAAATCTTGGTCTCTGTTTTTTAACGTATCATTTGTCTTCTCAGAACTTCTGCAGCTGGCTGCCTCAGCTTAGCTACTTTACAAAAGAACATATGCTTTCTTCTTTACATTAAAATAAACACAAACTGCTTTGAGCTGCTCCCCTCCCCTCACGGGTATCTTAGACCTGGGCTACACAGTAGTGAAATAAATAATACCGATGTCAAGGGCATGAATTTTTGGTTTGCCTGCCAGATTAATATACACTATCAGTGATTGAGACTACCAAGAAAGTGAACTCCATCTTAGGCTGAATAATGAAAGAATAGTTTCCATAATAAGAAAGATGATTGATAGTTCTCCGCCTTCCATTTATTGGCCCAGTGTAAAGTATTATGATGTGTAATTATGATCTATAGTCTGTGACGTTTGGAGGAAGGAGTGGGAATCTTGGTGATGACCCAGAAAAGAAAACAAACAGTCCTGTCATGGGGAAGGGAGTAAATACTTGTCAAGGATCTCAGAGAAGGGACTCCGGCAGAGTGTAAGGGTTCAGACTTCTAGAATCCTTCCTGCCTGCTCTTCAGCTGTGGCTCACGAGGCATAGTAAAGAGCAGGTACAGACCATGGCTTGGATCCTTGCTCTGCCAAGTAGTATTTATGTCATTGTGGGGTAAGGTTTCAACCTTAGAGAATCTCTATTTCATCACCTATTAAAAGAGCAATACAAATATTGAACAGCCATGTTTTTGTGAAAACTAAATAGGGTAAGGTAAAGGTCACCCAAATACCCGCAAAGTTATTCAGCCTTCTGGGCCCTTCACCTTTTCCTTTTCAAAAGTTAAAAACAGGCCTCTTGTACAGATACGGGGCAATGCTCTACAGGGCAGTAAAAGTGTATGTAACCTTTGAGGATTATCTTTTCTGTGGGTGGGAATATTTTTCACATTTTTGTGTAGAGGAGGAAGTCATCTTTTCCTCTACCCTTCTTAGGTTAAGCCGCTGAGACCCTGTAAGTGAAAGTAACCTCACAGGACGACCTGATTGTAAATTCCTGACTGGGCTGGTCATGGTATATATATAGTCACGCCCAAGGCATGTAAGTCTTTAGTAAAAGGTTGATCTTGGCCTGAAACAAGCCCTGTTCACTGTTTCTGTGAACACATCGTTGCAATGCCTCTTTTCAGACCCCTCGGAGGTGAAACCGCCCTCAAGCAAGCACGTAACCTTAACGGTCCTGTAATCCGATCCCTGCCTTGCCTCCTCCTACCTCTGTGTCCTTCCCCTTACGTTCCCTCCTAATTTCAAATCCATGAAAGAAACCAAAAAGACTGTCCTTCTCCGGGGCATTTGAGATCTTGCTTCCTGGTAACTGTTGTCAGTTAGACTCAAATGACATCTTATGAAAATTCTTTACAGGTTGGGATGTTCTTACGTGGACAATATCTATATATCTGTACCCTACCGGCCCTGATTCTCTTGCCTAGGTGATTTCTGTGTTCTAGAAAGACCACCCAGAAGTTTATGGTTTTGTTTTGCCTTTTTAACAGGTAATACTGTATTAGAATTATATGTTCAAAATCTCAGTTCTTGCTTGTTTTTAGGTTCAGTAAAAAGTAGTTGCCAGGTGCTGGTCTAGGCACTGGAGATACATCAGGAAAAAAGAAGACGAAATGTCTTATTCCCATTAAGCTTACCCGCTGATGGGGGAAAGGCAGAAAAGAAGCCAACAAGTAAATTGTATACCATGTTGAAAAGTGATTTTTCTATGGAAACAAATGAAAGCGTGAGAGAATGCATTTTAATATGGGTTGGCAAAGGAGGCTCTACCAAGAAGGTAAATCCCTTCAAATATTCGATTTTATGATATTTACAGTTTAGGTTTAATTAAAACATAGGTTGCTTGCTGAGTTTAATTACTCTCATTGGCAACACAGAATTTTATGACTACATTGAATAGTAAAGCCACTCAATCATAAGCCAAAGCCATGAATAAAAATATAGCCCAAGACACAATTTTATGTTGGACTTTGAAAAACATTTTCTTATTGAGACATGATCGGACTCAAAACAGGCCTACTATTTATAATATTATGATGCACACACGTTGCATTCTTGGCTTAAATTTTTTTCTCTTCCATTTCACAACTCATCTTCAAACTCTGTCACATTGGACAGTCAACCATATTTGTAAAAGAAACCCTAAAATACATACTTAAAATAAGAAAATTGTAAAAAGCAAAAAAATTTCACAGTACAGTTTACTTGTAATCAACACAGTTGGTTTTCAATGTTTACAACAATAGTAAAGCACCAGGGAGATAAAGGAGCACGTTCAAATGCCTTCTTAAAATGAAAATTTCCCCCAGATTTGCTTTCACACCCATAGGGCTCATTTGCCCCAAGGTGGTGGCCAGAAGGGTGAGAGTGAAAAGTAATTCAGGAGGAAGAGTCTGAGATCAAGAGCCTTCCATCCTTCCCTCTGTGCAATTCTTAACCTCCGTGTCGCTGAAACCTGTAGCAGCAGTGTGAGGGTTCCACACAGCCCCATTCGAAAATCCTGCCCTGGGGTGTACTATGAGGGTTCAATGACTTAAGACATGCAAAGGTCTCAGAAGATTGTCTGTTGCCATTTACTGCACTGAGAACAAAGGAACGTGCAAACACTGACTCAGATACATGAAGATCGGCGTTAATACCAAAAATTAAAATATATGGTAGACTCTCCATTAACTGGAACTCAAGCAACTGGCACTTCTCAAGCAACCAGCAAAAAAAAATCAAAGAAATAATACAACGTTTATCCAGCATGGGCTGCCACTTCACTGAGTGAGCAATTACATTTATCTGGCATCTACCAAGCCCCATGGGTGCCAGTTAACAGTCTACTGAAATGAGGCCGTTGCCTTAATGAAGGCCTATACAAAAGTTGTTACAGAGAGTTAAGAGATGGTTTTACCTAGTAGATGGCACTTGGCTGAAATTCAAAGAATGATCAGGTGTTTTCTAGTCAGATGTTAGAGGGCAAGGGTGCTCTTGACAGAGAATTGCATGGGTAACAGACTATCACCAGAAAGGGAAAAATAAGGAAATGTATGTTTTCATCTTCAGGTGACATAGGTAACTATTTTCACCTCCACTTTCGCCTTAATCAGAATGGCTGGAATTTAAAATTATTCACTAAGTCAAACTCCCTGATTGAACTAAACAATTTGTAAACTGCAAACCAATTTCAGTTTACTGATGAGCACAATCAGAAGTATGTCCCTCACAACATTGATGTGAGGAATGGACAAATAAACAGGAACACAATCAGTATATATTTATTGATCTTCCCTGCTCCAGACTTAAGTTGGCATTCGATAACTTGCTGAGACACATAGGAACATGGAGGTTTTGGAAGCCATGCCCTCTAAGGATGTGTCAGGAAATTCATTATCATGTTACAGCAGTCCAATTGAGCTTTCAAAAACACTTTTGACTGAACAAACTGGAGGCTATTTCCAACACAACTTGTTGGGATCTGAAAACAAATCTTTGCTCTTGAGGAGAATGAGTGAGATTTAAGGAGGTGTGGAGAGAATGCTGAACGCAATCCAACATCTCTTTGTAAATGCAGTTTGAAAGAAATCATTCAGCATTGTTTTTGAATCATGATTTCTGGAACTAGGAGTTGACATTGACAAGTCTTATAAAATGCAGACTTGCCCAACATTGGCCTTTACTCTTTGAGGATTTAGTTTTAGTTTTAGTTTTTTCATCATAAGTGAAAACTCTCTGCTGCTTGGAGCTTATGAGCTTGTTGGGTCGGGTTCTTACTGTATTAAGAGCACAAGAGCCACAGTGGAAGTCACACTGGAGAAAGAGGGCCCAAGGGAGGTGGACATTAAAAGCGCATGTCCCTCTCTTCATTAGCTTTAGACCTGCAAAGGTGGGGGCCAAGAGCCTGATGTCCATGACACCATGGTGGGCTCTTGTCAGAGCGCAGGGACAGCATGCCTGTGACAATCCAGGGACTTCTGGTACCTTCCAAAGGAGTCAGAGGAGAAGGAGGAGCAAGGGATGTTTGGGAATGGTCATTATCTGGCTTCCCACAGATTAATCATTTTGTCCAAAGCCCTGAGGACCCCACTGTGAAAAACACTGCACCAGGAAGAGGAAACAAAGGAAGGAGAAGGACTAAGGGTGCGCTGGGAAAAGTCATGGGCTGGGAGAGAAGGCAGCAGCGGGAGAAGCAGGCTGGGGGACAAAGAGCAAAGAGGGACAAAAGGATTTTATTGGGTCAAAACACTGAGAACACCATTTGCTCCTAGCGTGCTCTGCCCCTAGATGGCATTGTGGGGCAAGCAAGTACAGAAAGAACCCCCTCAAAGCATAGGGTCCCCAGCTTTCCCTCTGGTGCCTCTGTATATCTGGCACATGCTTAATCAGTTCCCACACACAGCCCGAAATGAACTCCTAGAAACTGCCCTTTACCCTGTTCTTCCCTCCCTCTATTATTTATGCCCTTTTTCATCTGCTATGTGCTATGCTCAGTGTTTTCTGTACATCAGTTAATTATCTCATGATGCTCACAAGAAGCCCGTGAAAGAGGAAGCGCTATCTGTTTTGTAGATGAAAACTCCCAGACTCAGATATATGAGATATATGAGGTATGAAGCCCCAGGTCTCTTGATCAGTAAGCTTAGCAGCTGGAGGCAAGGTGTATATCCAGCTCTGTGACAATGCAAAGTCCCTGCTCCTGACTGTGGGCCATCTCGTGCTTGACTGCCCAGGCCATCTCTGTCTGACTCTGAGCATGGTTGCTGTCATCTCTCCTGTGTATTAGCAAGGGGCTAGCCTGCCAGCCATCTGCCCCTCTGTTCATCAACACCCTTTATTGGGTGAACACCACACTGTGTATAGAGCCCTGCCCTGAGCCCTGTGGTGATGAGCCTTACAGGAGAGACAAGGATGCTGTGAGTCATTACATCCCCAAGGAGGAACTCAAGGTGAGTGTCTTGCTCATTGGTCATCAGAGTGACGCAGCTAAGGGTTAGTAACCAGCAAAAAAGGGGGAAGGAAGGAAAAAGGGAAGAAACAAAATAACCTGAATCATCAATGCTTTAGTCTGTTCTGACAATGAAGACATTTTATTTTTCATTTAGAGTTATACCTGTGAAGGCACATGGAAGCAATAGGCCACAAATCCAAGGCATAGATCCTATTCTCAAATAATTGGTATTTAAATCGCATAAGACTCAAGATAAAAGTCATTATTCAATATTATTCAGGTGGTAATAATAATCTTAGAAAGATTATTTCTAAGAAATAAACTTAGAAAGATTAAATACTCTTAGAAAGCATAACCATTTAATTCCATTTTCCAATTTGTTTTAAATTGGGAGAGAGCGAAAAAACAAAGAAAAAACAGAAGCAGTGAAGTGACAAAAGGGAAAGAAAAAGGAACAAAAGAGATCACTGTCTACATGTGATCATTCCTCAGGAAACTCTGGTCTCTATCCTTGCCTGCACCTCCCACTAGTCACCATGTCGTTCCTCCCTGAACACCTTCGAAAATGAACAAGGGCGGGGGGATCTAAGATGGTGGAGTCGGTAAACACTGTGCCTGCTTCCTTCCATGAACGTGAAGGAATGACAATCACAGCTGTAGAGGGCAGTCAACCTGGAGAACCATCTGAAGTCTAGCTGAACAGAAGTTTTATAAGTAAAAATATAAAGAAGAAGCCACCTCAAGAATGGTAGGAGGGGTGGAGATGTGAAACGGGCTAGCCCCAAACCTCTGTGTGGTGTTTGAGAATTGGTAGGGATATCTCAGCCATGGAGGTTCCCCCTAAGCAGTAAGGGACCCCAACCCCACACCAGGCTCCCCAGCCCAGAGCACTGGTGCTGGGAAGAGGAGACCCACAACATCTGGATGCGAAAAGCAGTGGGAATTCTAACCATCCAGGTGGAATGGAAAGCTGCAGGAAACCCAGACATCCTCTTAAAGGGCCCACACAGACTTGCTCACAGGCAGTTACCCTGGGTTCTGGCAGAGGGACACTGACCTTGAGGTGTGTGGCTTGGGTGAGGGCTGGAAAGTAGCTGCTATTTCCCCTGTGCCAGGTCCTCCTTCAATGCAACCGGTGGGTAGGCGCCATCTTTCCTGTGTTGAGCCCTGCCCCCATGCCCCTGGCCAAATATAAATCTGATTGGTCTGGTGAGCTCCTCTCACACCACCCTGGTGACTTACTGAGACCTCAGCCACACCCAGCTCTGTACCTCTCCAGATTTTATAAACAGTAGAATCTTATGGGAGCCAGCAGGTACCAGCAGGCCTCAGACTTCCTTGGAGTTTTGTGGAACTACCCCAGGCCCGTTACTAATACTGGTGGCAGTCATCCTCAATCCACAGCATGGCCTCTCCTACATACCTCCAGGTTTAGTACAGGTGGCAAACAATAGCAGATTGTTTTGTAGCCCTACCAGGAAGTCTCCAGCTGGTCACAGACAGTGGGTGACTTGGGCCTGCAGCAAAGTCCCTCCCAAGAGACCCCAGAATCAACATACTTGGAGGTTGGCTTTAGATCACAGCAGAACACTGTCCAATTAGCCCCAGAAATGGCACACACAAAGGGCAGTTCCAACAGGCACCAGAGCCTGCTGGGAGAAATCCTGAGCTGTGTGGTAAGCCTCACCCCCACCTCATCAGCATGTAAGCTGTAGATGTGGCCAAACCTCACAGCCAGTCAGCTTGAGGGTCAATCCTACCCACTTATGTGTCATAGCATTCAAAGCTCAATTCAAACAAGAGAGCACACACAATCCGGAGCAGGTGACCAGGGAGACTGTGCCAGGGCCTCACAAGGCACCTACTATATAAGGGCACCTGGCCAAGACTGGGAGACACAAAAGATCTATCTAATACATAGAAACAAACACAAACAGGCAGCCAAAATGAGGAAACAAAGAAATACATCCCAAATGAAAGAAAAAGGAGAAAATTCCAGAAAAATAATTAAACAAAATGGAGGCAAACAATCTATTAGATACAGAGTTCAAAACAATGGTTATGAGGTTGCTCAAGGACCTTAGTGAGAACTTCAAGGAAGAGATAGCAACCATAAAGAAGGATATAGAAACTATAAGAAAGAACCAGTCAGAAAGAAAGAACATAACAACTGAAATGAAGAATGCACTAGAAGGAATCACCAGCAGACTAGGTGAACAGAGGATCAAATCAGCAAGCTGAAAGACAAGGTAGCAGTAAACTCCCAATCAGAACAGCAAAAAGAAAGAAGAATCCTCAAAAATGAGAATAGTTTAAGAGACCTCTGGGACAACATGAAGTGTAACAACATTGGCATCAGAGAAGGAGTAGCAGAAGGAGCAAGGGATTGAGAACCTAGTTGAAGAAATAATGACTGAAAACTTTCCTAACCTGGAAAAGGAAATAGACATACAAGTACAGGAAATCCAGAGACTCCCAAACAAGATGAACTCAAACAGGCCCCTACCAAGACACATTGTAATTAAAATGGCAAAGGTTAAAGACAGAGAGAATCCTAAAATCAGCAAGAGAAAGGCAACTAGTAACTTATAAGGGAGCTCCCTTACGACTGTCAGCTGACTTCTCAACAGAAACTTTGCAGGCCAGAAGCAATTGGCACAAAATATTCAATGTGATGAAAAGCAAGGACCTACAACCAAGACTGCCCTACCCAGTAAGGCTATCATTCAAAATTGAAGGACAGATGAAGAGCTTCTCAGATAAGGAAAAGCTAAAGAAGTTCACACCACCAAACCAGCATTACAAAGAATGTTAGAGGGACTTATTTAAGATGGAAAAAATAGTTATGAATAATAAAATGACAATAGCTACATATCTGTCAACAATTACTTTCAATGTAAATCGATTAAATATTCCAATCAAAAGACATAGGAGGGCTGAATGGATAAGAAAACAAAACCCTTACATGTGCTGCCTGCAAGAGACTCGCTTCAGATTGAAAGACACACAGAAACTGAAAGTAAAGTGATTGAAAAGGTTATTTCATGAAAATTAAAAATAAAATAAAATAAATAAAGCTGGGGTAGCAATAGTTACCCCAGACAAAATAGACTTTAAAACAAAGGCTACGTAACAAGAGGCAAAGAAGGGCCCAGCGATCTCACTTCGGGGTATCGATGTGAAGAAACCCAAAACGCTCCTGTGAGGGGATGAGCGTGTCCATACGCTTGTGGCGGCACTGTTTACAGCCCAGATGCGGGGGCAGCCTGGGTGTGCGCTGATGGAAGAATGGACGAAGAGGAGTGGCGCATACATATATATATAAAGGAACACTGCTTGGCCATGGAAGGGGTTGGGTTCCTGCCACCTGCGAAGGCATGGGTGGACCTGCAGGGTATTGTGCTGAGTGTCAGAGAAACACAGATGCAATGAGATTTCACTTGCACGTAGGATCTAAGAAACAAAATAAACAAGCAGAACAGAAATGGACTCAGAGAACACTTCGATGGTTCCCAGATGGGAGGGGAGTCGGGAGTGTTGGTGAAAGGTGGGGAAGGGATTAAGAAGTACAAATGGGTGTTGCAAAGTAGTTATGGGGTGTAGTATATAGCATAAGCAATACAGTCAATAATATTGTAATGACTAGGTGAGGTGTCAGAGGGGTAATAGATTGGTTGGGGTGATAGAGGGCAGGGGGGTTGGGAGGCAGGGTGACAAAGATGAGGACATCAAGAAGTACAAATTGGCAGTTACAAAATAGTCATGGGGGTGTAAAACATAGGGAATAAGTCAACAATACAGTAATAACTATGCACAGTGCCAGGTGGGCACTAGACTAGTCAGGTGGATCACTTCTCAAATTATATAACTGTCCACGCTGTATATCTGACACTAATATAAAATCATATGGAATGTCAACTTAAAAAATTTAAAAAGGGCAGGAAATGTGAAGAGAAATAGAGGTCCAAATTTCCAGGTACAAAATAATTAAGTCATTGAGATGTCATGTACAGCATGGTGAACACAGTTAATCCTATGGCAGCATAGTACGGTGTCAGTTGGTTGCTGTATTTGTCGTGGTAATCACTTCTTTTGGTATGTAACTGTTGCATCACTACGGTGTGCCCCTGAAACTAATACAATACTGTATGCTAGCTCTAGTTTAAATAAAAATCTTCAAGAAAATAAGAACAGAGAAAGAACAGAATTCAAAGCTTACTTCCACCCACACATCTTATTATCGTCTGCGTATTAACTACGTGATCCTTTTCACTGCACTTTAAAAATGACTGATTGGTCCATTAGCAATTCAGGCAACAAAATAAAGTGAAGGTAACCGTAGCCTGAAATAGTCACTTTCTAAAAATTTACAAAGTGACTGAATGAATTTTGCAGAGCTGAGTAGGTACAGAAGGAAGGAAAGGGTGTTGTCATCGTGGTGGCAGTATGACAGGAAGACATCTTTGAAAAGTGTCTTGTATGTACCTGGTACCCTACTAAGCAACTGGCCAGTAACAGAGGAGGGTAAGAGGAAAGAATGAAGAGAAAAGGCAAATAGGAGATGATATATCGTTAACATGTTTCCTTGTCTCAAAGTTCTTTAGGGTGCGTCAAAAGCAAGGGCGACACTGCCTTCCATGAGGCAAAAATAACCGGACCGCTTCTGTTACATCTGGTACATTCATCTGCCGTTGGGGAGGGTACAGCCAAGTATCTACAGAAATGATTTTCTCTAGGGCTCTCTGTAAATGGTCTGGATTTTATCAATGGTCTTGACTTCACAGGCGAGAGCATCATGAGAGGCAAGCATCCAGATGAGTTAGTATCCAACTTTCAGGACTTGGGGAGGCACACATCTTTGAATCGAGCAGCTGTGAACCATAAATAGGAGGCCCTCAAAATACCTTTGGTCAGAGTGTCAAGATCAACCAAGCAAACGGTTCACTTTTAGTGTCAGTGCTGTTGCTGCCTCAATGGGGTTTTATCTATGGAGGGGACGATTACGGGAGACCAAATTTATTGTCATTCAGAGGAAGTATTTATGAACTTGGCAGAGCCTCCTGTGAGAGCACAACAAAGGCTGCCAAGGAGGTTCATAAATTGAGACGGATGATCTGCAAGTATTCTCCACATACACTGCGTACATATGGTGACATGTGCACCGAGTGGCCCGAGCTCAGGGCGGGAGGGCCCTGCACCAGTGCTCGTTCTGCCTCCTTTGTGGGCTTGGGGGTGGGACGGGGAGCTGGAATCAGAATCAGAGTCAGAATTAGAACTGGCATGGAGCAGAAAGGATGCTCTGAGGATGAGGCGGGGCAGTGGGGAGGGGAGAAAGGTCACAATGAAAGGGAAGTGGCAGGGAGGGCAGAAAACCTTTTATGATAAACTGCATGGAGGAGAAGAAAAACCTTGAGGGCTCGGCTGGAGGAGAAGATACAAGAGGGGATGGGTATGACGTGGGGAACGAATGACACGAAAGAAAGAATAACAGCATAACAGGACGGGAATCAGTTGGGGGAACCATGGTCCTGACCAATAAGGCACAAAGGCCAAAGCTGGCCCTGCTGCCTGATTTTTGCAAATAAAGTTTTATTGGAACACAACACTCATTTGTTTATCAGTTGTTTAATGTTGTTGGCATGCTTCAAGAGCAGCGCTGAATCGTTGTAACACAGATCATATAAACCCTCAAAGCCTTGGCTATGGAGTCTACACCCCACTCGGCCACTCAAATGCTTCTGACCTCTGCCAGGGTCTCTCTGCATCAATGCCAAAGCCTGATTCTACTGCACGAGGCATCGATTTATTTTTATTTTGCATGTGCTTAAAGCTTTGCCGGATTAGACTGGGAAAAGTAAAGGTACGTGATGTCTTATTTAAAAATGTTAAAAGCAGGAGCTGCTAGGAGATGGGGCTGTATGCCCAAGAGACCTCTAACACAGTGTCCCCTGAGGGCTCTCCTTCATTAAAGCGGTGGCACGCTGTTATGGGTTGAAATGGGTCCCCCTAAAATCTGTATGTTGAAGTCCTAACCCCTAATACCCCAGAAGGTGACATCTGGAGTAAAGGTGAGGTCCTTAGGGTGGACCCCTAATCCGATACCACTGGTGTTCTTATAGAAAGGGGAAACTGGACAAAGACAAGTATCATGTGAAGATTGAGGCAGAGATGGGGGAGATGCAACAGAAGCGAAGGAACACCAAAGATCGCCATCAAACTACCAGAAGCTTGAGGACAGGCCTGTAACAGAGGCTCCCTCGCAGCCTGATGACCCCTGACCTTGTACTTCTAGCCCCCAGCACTGTGACCCAATTCACTGCTGCTATTTGCACCACGTAGCTGGTTACAGCACCTCTAGCAGACACACACGCTTGCATTACACCAAGTTTCGCAAGTGGACTTTCTTGGCCAGGAACGACCGTCTCCCCAGGGGTCACCTTCACTCCCAGGTGCAGGGCTCACAAGAGTCTAAGGCTGTCTGCTTTCTTTCTCAGAAATCCCAAATCATCAGGCAAGCCTTCTGGAACGTGACCTGCAGCTCTGGGATTGCCTGTTTGCAACAATTCTTTCACCAAAGACTCCAGAATAGTCACAAGCTTATCTTTTTTTTTTTTTTTTTAATGCCCACACTTGGAACCAGAAGTGCTTTATCATTTTTCTAATTAAAAACTCATCTTCAAGGTTTAATCATGAACCATATACGTCATCAACCTGCTCTGAAAATGCCACATCCTTTAGAAGCATGGCTGCCAACAGGAGTGGCCCGGACTCCCAGTAAGCCGGGGTGACAGCCAGCGATGTGCATCGAAATTAGTGCGCTGGCTCAGTTTCATTTCAAAAGTCCTGTATTTACAGGACCGCCAGGCTGTGGTAAAAATTTTATCCTCAAATGTTAAAAATTCAACGAGTCGTTCACATGTGGGCCATGAAATTGTTTGACTTTAAAAAGGAGCTCCTTGTACTTCGGTAAAGCCTCTACTTTAAAATTATGATTCCCCCATCATTCTCTTATCTGTTTGTATGATAAACACTAAGCACGTGTAGCAGGGACCCTGCTGGGTGCTAGGACAACAAAGCAACAGGACGCACACTGACCTAAGGACCTCGGAGCCTGGTGAGGAAGGCAGATAACGAAATCAAGGATGAACCACGGAGACGCTGGCCTGTATTAGAAGCTTGCGCATGGGGGCTGGAGGTGGGCACCCGGGGCAACACGAGACAGCCACGTCCCCACAAGGACTTGGAAGAGGCTCTAAGACTCACGGATGTCTGAGTGGTGAGAGGGGTTATTCTGAGAGCCGTGCAAGGGCCTTCCAGAAAGAAGGAGGGGGCCATCACGTTGTGTGAGCACCTGCTCTGTGCCAGCATTGTGCCAAATATATTTCATGCATCGATGTCTTCACCTTGGGACCGTCTGAGCAGGTACTGCCCATTTTTAAAAATTCTATGGTAGGAAAATAGACATAGCACAAGCTTTACAATTGTAGCCGTTTTTAAGTTCAGGGGGCGTGATGTCCCTTCACGTTCACCATTCATTTCCAGAACTTTTCAATCTTCCCAAACTGAAACTCTGAACCCATACACCAAAATCGTGTCACTTCCCTCCAGTCTCTGTCACTCACCATTCTCCCTTCTGTCTCTTATGATTATTCCAGGTATCTCATGTAAGTGTAATCATCCAATATGTGTCCCTTTGTCACTGGCTTATTTCACTTGGCAAAATGTCTGCCAGGTTCCTCCATGCCGTAGCATGTGTCAGGATGTCACCGCTCTTTAAGGTGAATAACACCCCAGCGTGGGGCATTCTGGTTTGTCCACTCGTCCGACGACGATTGCTTGGGTCGCTTCCTGCTTTGGGCAATGGTGATAACGCTCGATGAACGTGTACAAATACCTGTTCGGGTCCTTGCTTTCTCCTTGTTTACGGCCAGAAGTTGAACTGCTGGATCACACAGCAATTCTGGGATTACATGGGACAATGTGGACAGTGGTTTTTCTTAAATTTTTGTGAAGACCCGCCATCACGTTTTCCACAGGGGCTCCGCCTGTTTTACACCCGGCCCCCCACACACCCAGCGGGGCACAGGGTTCCAATTTCTGCGCCTCCTTGCAAACACTGGTCATTTTGGTTTGCTTTCACGTCCTTTCTTTGCTTTTCTGGTACTGGCCATTCTAACGGCCGTCCAGCGCTCCTGCGCTGTGGGGACAGACAAGGGCTCTGACCACCTGCATTTCTTCAGGTGAGGAAAGGAATGTTTGGGAGCTTGCCCCAGGCCATCTGGCTCCTCCATGGCAGGACCAGAGCTTACCCTGGAGCTCGTCCCACTCGGGCGCTGTGTTCGTCAGCAGGGCCCCAGACTGTCTGGTGGGGAGCAGTAGAGAACCCGAGGAGCCTGGGGGATGTCAGCAGAGGGGCGGGCGGGCAGTGCGAATGGGGCTGAGGCCGTCTGCAGGGGCCAGGTCAGAAAGACCTTTGTGCACGTTCCTGGAAAAAGTTTCAGCTCTTACAAGCGACGTGGAGGCATAAAATGCATATGGTAATCACATTAATCGAAGGATAAAGAAGAGGAAACATGAGATGAGCCTATAAAAGGAAAACCCTAAAATCTCTGTTTCTCGGAAATGCAATCAGAATGGCTGTAGGTGAACGCCTAATGTAAGGAATAACTTATTTTCCCGTCAGAGTACAACTAAAATAACCAGGAATAATAAGATGTTGGCTTCACATTTTTTCCATTTGTAAGGAGCGATGGTATTTTGGGGCACCGGGTGGAAAATATAACCTCAAGGGTTAAGGGAGCATTCATCAGGCAACTCGGCTAAATCCCTATAATGGATCTGTGCTTGTACATGGCAAAGCCCCCCCCCCGGCCCCCATCCTGGGGCGACCCCCATCCTGGACGACGGACCGCAAAGAAGGAGGGACCCCACTGTAGACTTCGGGGTTCAGACTGTCCAGGCCTGTCCAGACAGTATGCACCAAGGATTGGGGGAGGAGAGAGGGGTTGCCGTATCGGAGGGGCTGGAGCCAGCTGGTCAGGAGTGAGGGTGCGCTGGGGGAACCTTGAATTTGTGGCTCGTAGGTTAGGAAGGAGGCATTCGCCAGACCGGTGTTGCTGTCAGTCATCTAGACCAGCACAGCAGCCAAATGCGATGTCCCCTAAAATGCTGGGGGTTTGTGACAATGACCTTCAAACCTCCCGAGAAACCACGGGAGAATGGAGCAAGCATAGGGCATGCTTTGTAAGGAAGGGCTAAAGGAATCTGAGAGATTTCTTAGTCTCTGGCAAAGGAGAGACTTAGAACAGCAACAGAATTTTTAAGTCCCAAACAATGGAAAATGCTTCTTATCCTGCCTGAGGTGGAAACGAAAGGAAAGAGACTTGCTCTGCCGCTTGGGGTCCCTAGGTCACTCCCAGGAAGAGCTCAGATGCAGGGAAGAGGCAGCTGAGGAGAACTGGGTGTGGAAAGTGGGGGTGTGGGAATAAACTCCAGTGCATTAGACATTGTTAGACAGAATGACAATAACAGTAGCTGTCACCTATTACACATTCAGATATACCTTGGGCTATGCTGCTCAACTATACGTTATTCTCTTTGTGATAATTTGTTAAACACCTACTATGCTCCAGGCACTGTGCTAGACTCAGGGGCTACAAGGATGAGCACAATTAGCTATATTTCCACAGTAGGGTGGGGCCTCAGGCTACTGGATGAGTCAGAAGTAAATTAAGCATGCAAATGTATCACTATAATGGACATGAGAAGGTACAAATGCCACAAGAATGTAAAATAGGCACATCTGGGAGGTTCTGGAATATTAGGAAAGCTCACTTTCTGATACATTTTCTTATTTCCACTTCACTGAGTGGTAAACTCAGGCTCAGAGAGGTTAAGCCATTAGCCCAAGATTGCACAGCAACGAATGGGCTGAGCTGAGATTCCTATCTACCAGGTCTGTGTGATGCCACAGGCGTTTGTCTCAACCACCTGACCCTAGAAACATCCCAGTTTGGAGGCAGCAGGTAAATCAGCACCTGGGGGAATAGAGGTGCATAGGTCTGAGCACCATGCCCTAATGAACAGACTGACCCCTCCTCCCCAAGCCAGCTGGTCTGGTCACCAGGAGCCATTTTCTTTTTCACCAGGCACTGTGCCAAAGACCAGGATGAGCCATTGGGAGCCCAGGAGCAGGCACACCAATACGGCCCCTCCTCACTTACCGACCCTCCCATTTTACGGCCACTCACTGCTCAGACTTATACCAGTTCTCCAGTTTGGGGAACTCCCTTTCTCAGTCTGTGTGAGTCTCGGGAACCCCCTTTCTCAGTCTCTGTCTCGTTCCCCAAGTCAGTTACTACTCACTACATGAAGCATTCACAATACACAAGGCTACATATTTCATTTCTAAGAGTGGTGTGTGTGATATCTATTGAAAATACATACCCTGTGGTGCTACAACACGCAAGATACCTGCCTTTAAGCTCCTCGCTAGTCAACCAACTCGCTTAACGACCTAGTCTTAGGCACAGAACTCGGTCGTTAAGCGAGCAGTGCCTGTATAAGGATAATCCTCAGTACGTGGCTGGAGGTCCTGTTGGGGTTAAGTGTGGGTAGAAATGTCCACTGAAGTTCAAAGGGAGGAGACATCCTCATGCAGAACTGCCCAACAGAGACATAATGCCAACCATGTGTGCAACTGAAAACTCTCTAGTAGCTACCCTAAAACGCGTAAAAAGAAACAGGTGAAACGAACGTTAATAATGCATTTTATTTCAACAAATGTATCCGAAATGGGATCACTATGACATGCTGTCAGTAACAGCCACGATACACGAGAGATGGGACGTTCGACTTCGGTAGTGCGTCTTCAAAACCGGCTGTGTAATTGGCGCTGCCAGCCCGCCGGTCGGAGCTCGGGCCGGCCGTGCTCCAAGTGCGCAGAGGCGCGCACGTGTGGTCAGTGGCTCCTCCTCCAGCCCGGGCACCGACGTCCACCATCTCAGCCCGGGGACGCTGAAGCCCAGTATTTCCGGTGGCCTTTAGACTTCTGTGTCCTCCCGGTCCGACCAGGCCCCCTGCAGCTGCGGCGGGGGCGGAGCTGGAAGGCCGTGACATTGGGCCAGTAGGGAGGAGACAACACACTGAGTGCCGAGTCTGGAGTGAGAGGTAAACAGGTGGCCTGGCCATGGCCGTGACAAAGCCGTGGCCTTGGGACGTGGCTGTGGGAGCGAGGTGGTCAGGAACCCACCTGTGCTTGCCTCCAGCACCCTACTGTCTGGTGACCTTCTGTCTGAAGTTCCAGAGAGGAAAGTTTTATCTCCAGAGACTTCATTCCCTTCCAGCTTGAGCCCAGGGTTTGATTATTAGGAAACTGCTGCCCTCGACTTTAGGATAATCCTCCCTCCTCACCCCTTCTCCCACCTGTCCCCCAAACGGGCTGAGACTCCTGCTTCCCAGGACACCCTCCAGGGCCCTGGGGGATGTGGAGGGGAACTGAGAGGCCCACCTCAAAGTCCAAGGGCGAGCGGGGGTCTTTCCTGTTCTCCTGACCGAGGTGGAGGGGACTGAGCTCCTCAGGAACAGGTAGGTGCCTCTCTGCCCACCCTGCAGTGCCCTGTTCCAGGTCCCTAGCCAGCCCCCAGGACACGCGCCCTTAGAAAGTGAGTGGGCAGGACAGTTTAGTTCGGTCTGACCTTTAGGGTGGAACCCAATGAAATACATTATCCATATACCAGGCCTGTCTGGGAAAAATCCAGCCTTAAACGCCTCTGTTTTTCATATTACACGGCTGGATATTTTCCGGACAGCCTTCGTATATCTTATTCAACTATGATGCTCCTTTAATTACCTAACTGAAAACACTGTGCATGTACCCTTGGCACAGCAACACTGCATTGTTCACTATGCACATCATATCACTATGTAGGGGTGACACATTATACAAATACACTGCACCAGCAATCTGTCAATTGCAGTTCATGCTTTTGTGCCCTGGTCTGGTTCCCACGGATGCGTTCGCTTCTGGGTTTCTGGCCCAGTAAGTTGTGATTCTCTATCCATCCATCTGCCTCCCCCTGGGGTTGATACAGGTAGTATTAACCCCACCTCTTAGGTGAGGAAACTAGGATTCAGAAAAGTTAGTTGCTGAAGGTCACAGAGGGAGGGTAAGGAGGACTTGAACCTGAGTGTTACTCCAGAGCTGTGTCTTGTGGCCTTGGCAGACTGCTTAATCTCACAGGACCAGTTTCTGACGTAGAGGATCTCCAAGAGTTAAAATTGGGCTGCCCTGGTTTCAAACCTCTGCCTTTCACTATCTGTATGACATCTGACAACCTCCCCAGAGCATCCGTTTCTCTGTTAGGAAAGCATTTTACTAAGTTGTCATCAGATACAAGATTGAGACGGTATGTGGCACAACGTGGGACACATGTTGACGATCAGCGGCTGCAGAGATTGCTGTTACTGTTTTTTGACTTACTTCGCCTTTCAGGGTTATCCGTTGCTTGTGTCTGTTGCCCCCTGTACATCTAAAGTTCTGCGTGGCTTCCTCTTCCTAGCTCCAAATTCTTCAAACTCTCACCTGAATTCCTGATTCCTGATAGAGCATTCCTGTGTTAATGCTGCAGCCCTGGGCGCTGCCAGGAATGCAAGTGGGGTTGGGGCTGTGTCACTTCGGACTCCTTTTTTATTATTATTCCATCTGATAGAAAATATAATTCAAACAAATTTGAGCACAAGTGTCTCTGAGTTAAAAGTGGATTTGGCTTCAGGCTCTGCATGATCCAGGTTCAAATGATGTGGGCAGCACCGGTGTCTGTCTGTCTCTCAGCTTCTTTTGCTTTGTGTTAGCTCACTTCATGGATGAACTCTCTCTCACATGGCAAGGTGGCGATGAATCCAGTTCTACGTGTCTTCAGGTTCACGTCCTGGGAAAAAGGCTCCTTGAAAGTCCCAGGATGTGCTCCGGGTCATCGGAATCAAGTGTCCCCGGCCCACCGTGGAGCCCACAGGAACTGGTACATTGACTGGACTTGCAGAAGTGGGTCCTACCCACAGGACTGGACTGGGAGCAAGGAGGGGGCTCCCCCCTGCCAGGAATCAGGGTGGGAAAAGGAAGGGCATGGATGCTGGCCAGCAAAAATAACTAGAGGCTGACAATGAGAGCAAACTTTTTCTGGGAAGGGCCACGTAGTAAATGCTTTGGGCCATGAAGCCACGACTCCACTCTACCATAGACAATTCGTAAACAAATGAGTGTGGCTGCACCCCAACAAAACTGTATTTATGGACACCAGAAGGAAAAAATAAGGTTTGCCTGTGACCTCAGTTCCTTTGGACCTAAGAAAAGTTATTCATTTCCCATTCGTTCATCTTTTTTCTTGTATGAACAGGAGTGATGACTTCCAAGCTCCTTATGTTATGGACCAGAGAAACCAGAAGTCTCAGTTTCCTTCCTTCCTTCCTTCCTTCCTTCCTTCCTTCCTTCCTTCCTCTTTTCTCTTTCAAAAAATAAACATTGTTTCCCCTCACGACCGCGGTTTGGCTGGGACGTACGCTGCTCAGGACAACACTGAGTAGGGCTGGATGACTTTGCACGGCTTCTTCACTCCCATGCTGGAAGTTCGGTGGTCCCGGAGGTCTCAGCCGAGATGACTCATTGAGCTGCGTCGCCCAGCAGCCTAGCCTGGGCTTCTTCACGTGACAGTCACAGGGAGCCCAAGCAGAGGTGGGCAAGCTCCTATGCACGAACACTTTCTATGCCACATTTCCCACTGTGCCATTGGCTAAAACAGGTCACCCAGCCACGTCCAGAGCCCCACAGTCCCTCCCTCTGGCCCAGTGCGGCACAAGGACATAATCTGGAGAAAACTCCCAGTTCCAGGCCATCTGACAGAGGACTGACTCAGTGCAGAAGGAGCAGAGAAACCCCTTGGTTGTCCCCCGCCCCAAAGAGGCCCAGTCTGCACACTCCAAACACCACTGCCCGAGGGCCAGGTTTCCAAGCCAGCAGGTCCTGGGAGCTGGCCACTAGCTGCACCCCCGCCCTCTGCCCTCAGCCCAAGCTGCCAGCATCTCCCAAGAAGGGGCTTCCCAGCATTCTGTTTTCAAGTTCCCCTGTGGACATTATCCAAAGCCCCAGGGAGAAGGAAAGGCGGTGCGGAGAGGACAAAGCGGTGTGGGGAGGGCTGCTGGGAAAGGGTGCGCGTGGTTGGAGGACCGACCGGTCCGAGGAAGGAGGGCCTTGGTAAGCCCCTCGCCCCAGCGGGGCCCTCCCAGCCCTGTGCCAGCCCCTCTTCCGCAGCCCCCCCCCCCACTCTCTATCAAGCCTTCTACTGTCAAGCTGCCTTCACTGGCCTGTTGCCTCACTAATAATCACTGGGAAAGGTAAGGAGGCATTGGCTGTTTGAAACTCTGGATTGACACGGCTCCACAGTGTGCCCTGGGCGGGGCTGTGGGCAGGTGAAGCGTCCTCGTCACTGGGGAGTCAGCCCGCTCACATCTCTGTCCAGGAGGAAGCGCCTCACTAGGGCGGGGCAGGCGGCCGGGGAGCGTGTCCGGCAGGAGCAAGGGTTGGGTGTTGGCGGACTTCCACGGGGAATTCGTGGGCCGGGCTGGGGCAGCCCCAAGCCTGGAGGCTTTGCTCCCACCGTGGGGTGCAGAAGGGAGCAGTGCGTGTGGGCCTGCAGGCCTTCTGTCTCCTCAGGTTTCAGAGCTGGCTGGGGACACGCTTCTGGGCAGTGGGGGGGCACAGGGCCAGGGCCACCGGCCGTGGTCCACGGGTGGCACGCAGGCAGTGGGCAGGTGCGCGGGCGAAGGAGGTGTGGGCCTGGCTTTGTTTGGGGACCAAAAGAGATGGAAAAATAAACACTCGCACACCACCGATCCGCACCTGCCCTGCACACCCGGGAGGACACCCGGAGGTATGCTCGGACAGACGTCGGCCGCAGCGCCGGTCCAGCCCGGCCCCACGCCCGCTCTGCTGCCGCGCTCTGCACTTGCTCGGGCTTCGCACGTGGCTGCGGTCCTCGGTGGTGTCGTCCTGGCCACCGAAGCCTCCTGCCCACCCTCACCCGCGGGGAAACATGGGTCACCACTGCCCTCAGCTGCGACAGCCACTAACCTCGAGTTAAGGGTGCAGGTGTCACCGCAGGGAGGCCGGTCCCCTTGGAGCACGGGCCGAGGGTCATATGGGGCACTGACGCGGCCACTTCTGAAGCAACCAGGTGGCGGCTACCCTTTGGCCCAGGCGGGGGTCTCTGTCTCCCCACAGGCTGGGGCAGGGGCAGGGGCTGGGGCAGGGGTGGGCAGGGTCTTCCTGCTCCCCTGCTGCTTCTTGGAGCCTCCCAGAGCTCAGCTTGGACTACCCCTCTGTGCCCCTGTTCTCTGTCCCCAGTCCCTGGGCCCCTGGGAAAAGCTCTGCAGGACTGGCCCCTGTAGCAACTCAAAGGCCCTTCCTTGTGGGGGACACCCCGCTCCCGCCCCGGGCCACTCTCCTGCACCCCAATACACTTGGCGGAGCAGGTGATGGTGGGGGGCAGGGTGCCTCACAGGTCACAGAACACCCTGGGGCATGGGGGTATTTGGATGCATGTTGGGCCAGGATTTTGAGCAAGACTGAGTTTTAGTCATTAAATTGTTTGCGAAGCCTCCCCGTCACAATCCTGAGTCTGACTGGGGGCACACTGCAGGCGGTCGGTGTCTCTGAGCCCAGGGCTTTGCAGGCCCCGTGTTCGCTCTTGGAGAGGCAAAACAAAGGCCTGGCACAGCTACAGAGCCAAGGCAGGAGGAGGAGGAGGACGAGGAGGAGGAGGGTGTGTGCACGTGCACGATGCGGGAGCCGGTACAGGGAGAGTTGTAGAAGAAATGGAGAGAGGCCAGGCCAACCCAGGGGAAAGCCCCTCTGCTCAGGGACCCAGCCACCCGGCAACAGGGTGCAGGGCGGGGCAGAGGAAGGCAGGTATGGTGGGGGGCTGGGTGGACGGCACCAGACAGCTCCTCCAACCTTCTTGCCCCTCTGCAAGTCCAACCTGGGGTGTCCCTAGGATCAGTCACCTGTGCCCTGTGAAGCATCCCCAGCGAGGTCACAGGAAAGCAGGCAGGGAACAGTGAGTACTACAAGGCAAAGGCGGTGCCTGCCGAGGGGCCCCGCCCTCCCGCGGGTGGAGCAGGTGTCCGGGAGGGGCTCGTGGTGTGTCGGGTGTGGCCGGGCCTGCTGAAGGGAGTTCTGGGTCAGCGGTGTGTGTGACTCTGGGGCTGCTCAGGGGTTGCTGGTGGGTCGGGGCCCCGTGGGGCTGGTCTCCTTCCCTCAGATTTCTGCGGACAAAGAGCCCCCAGAAAGGAGGCTTTTGTTCCCGCCCAGCCGGTTGCTGGGCAGGGTGGGGATGATTCACTCTCTGCCCTTCAGGCAATGACATAACCCTGGGGGTGGAGTCACTTCCGGGAACGAGCAGGCTGCGTGGGGTGAGTCGGGGGCTGCAGCCAGGGCTCCCGGTGCCCTGTCCAAAGCTGACGCCCCTTCCCTTCCTCTCCGCCACCCTGCAAGATGCCACCTGCGCCACCTCGGGCCTGGTTCCTAGAGCGCGACGTGGCTTCCCAGCATTCCTCATAGGATGCACACGTGTGTACACGCACAGGTGCGTGCAGGGTGCCAGGTGTGCACACGTTACCTTGTGCAAGCGTAACTGCATGCTTGCAAGTTTAGAACCTGCGTGCACGAGTTAGCACAACTCCCTCCGCCAGCCCCTGCCCCGATGCATCAGGAACCCGCTGGATGTCCCCTCCTCTGCCCTGGGTTAGAGGCCGCCTTCTTCCTGTTTGCTGACCCTCATCCCTCTCGTGGCCTCCAGGCTCCTGTGCGCTCAGTGATCCCTTTTGACCACGTTTCCTAGCTTTCTCTCTCCATCGGCTTCTTTCCCCCCCAGCAGCATGCTTGGGCATCCCCTGGTGCTGAAAACACCACCCTTCCCCACCCTGCATCCCCCTGGTTCTCCGGGCACCTCCCACGGGCTGCGTCCCCTTCCCTGCTGAGTTTCTCAGGATGGCCTCCATGTGTAACCTCTACTGCCTACCACCTCTCAGCTGCGTGCCCTCTGGCAGGTGAGGGGCCGGGGCAGCAGTCCCCCCCAGGTGGTTGGTTCCCCGCCAGGTGGTTTGTTCGGAGTGGGGAGCAGGGGCCTTGGCCAAGGACCTTGGGGAACCGGCCGCGTCTGTGCCGCGCTCCTTGGGGCTTTCCCAGACTGAGGGCGTTTCCAGGGGGAGCTCCCGGCCCGGGGCGCAGGAAGGAAAACTAGAAGAGACCTGCACGCTCCCGTAATGCCAGGGTCCCCAGAGCCACCCCTCCTGTTACGATGACCTCTCACCTTAGCCCCCAGGCACCAAAGAATCACTCTGTTCCCTGAGGCCTCGGAGGGAGAATTTACGAGTCGTGTGAGGCGACGACGGCACCAGCATGAACCAACCCCCCACTAAGCTCCTGTGGTCTGGGATCGCCGCCACCGCAAGTCCCTTTGTTCACTCGATGTCGTGCTGCACGCCCACTCTGTGCTCGCTCTGCGCTGCGCTGAGTGCTGGCGACACAGAGGAAGATGACGACCTCTGCCTCCAGGGAACGCCAGCAGGCTGGGCGACAGCGAGCAAACAGGCCATGACATCTCCGAGGAGATGGAGGCCGGGAGTGCCCCTCGGCGCCGGGCACGGGGAGGCAATGCCATGCGGGGCCTATAGGTGGCAGCAGATGCCCGCCACAGCCTGCCGGGGCTCCGGGAGACCTGGGCGCAGGTACTCAGCCCCGGGATGGACCTGGGTTGGGCACGGGGGGCGGTGTCTCCAAGGTACCTGCGCACCCAGAACATGTGTCGGGGCCGCAGTCTCAGTTCGTCAGCTTCTCGTGCAGCCGCCTTCCTGTCACCTTCGGGAGGCAGAAGCAAAGAGACCTGGACAACTCAGAGCAGCCGGGGCTGCGACTACTGAGTGCCAAACGTTGTCCACACCCGTCACTCGCATAATGAATCTGCGAGCCGGCTGTCTTTTGTCTTTGTCCCCGTTTTACAGGTGTGGAAACTACGGCTCACGGGGATGAAGGTGACTCAGGAGCAGCTGTGTTTGACTCTGTTTCCATAAAGGTCCCCTGGACTCCACTGACAGGAAGGTGGTTGGCTGATGACTGGCAGATGTCCCCAGCATGTGTGTGTGTGTGGGGGGGTGGTGGCAGGACCCCCGCTGAACTTAACCCTGCGATGGGCTTCCCCGCCCCTATGGCGATCCCCGCTTTCTTCTCAGCGGCCGGCCCTTCTCTCCCCACACCCCGCTGTCGGCTTGCTGTCCCGCCGTCGTTCCGACCGGGCCCATGGTTTTCCTGCCGTGTGATTCCGGGACGGAAAGAACTTGCCATGTTTATATCGCGGTTTATATCACA
Organism: Lyroderma lyra; assembly: GCA_004026885.1. Taxonomy (NCBI): domain Eukaryota; kingdom Metazoa; phylum Chordata; class Mammalia; order Chiroptera; family Megadermatidae; genus Lyroderma; species Lyroderma lyra. Next base: position 31,923 of record PVJL010007738.1, on the reverse strand, counting down.
ATCATCTTATTTGATTCCCAGTCTTCCCCCGAGGAGGGGAATTGTAGAATTCCCATTTAACACATGGGGAAATGGACGGTCCAAGAAGGTACACGTCCTACCTGTTTATTCTCAACAGCCTTCTGCTCTGGAACTTTCCTTTTGCCAGTCCCCTTTCGGGCTAGCTTTTCCTTTCATCCTCAAAGCCCAGCATGTGCCTCTCCTCCAGGAACAGGCTGACCAGATGGCCTGTTTTAGACGCACACAGAACGGCGCTGTCCCAGTTCGAACACCACGTCCCGTCAGCCTACTGACACCTTGCATTTAGCCCCTGGCCTGCCTCTCCCTGGGCTTCTGGCCCTGTCCCCCTGGGCGCTGGCACCCAGCACTGCGTGGCCTGGTGCGAGGAGGCAGCCCAGTCCAGCGGGAGGCCCAGTGGATGGGGGGACCAGCCGGGATCCGGGCCCCTGCCCTTCCTACGAATGGGACCCCGAGTGACTCACCTGACTTCCCCGGGCCTCTCCTGAGACCCTCTGTAAAACAGGGCTTAATCGAGGTGGGCCCCTCAGGGTCTCTGCGGGGATTAAATGAGCTGCCTGCTGCTCAGCAAACATGAGATGTGTGTGTATAAGGCCATGAAGCACCTGGAGAACCAAAGTCACACGTTCAGATCTCCCAAAGTGCCTTTGATGATGCCCTACAGGTAGCACTTGGTTACATTCCAGGCCTGTTTCAAAAGCCTGACTCCTCTGCCTTGCAGAACAAGGGAGGATGTTTCACCTCCCTCTGCCTTTGCCCTGGGGGTCAGGCTGCCCCCGGCCTGTGCCCCCGGCGCCCTTGCCCTCCCCCCTGACATGGTAGGTTCTCCTGAGGAAGCGCAGAGCGGAGAAACAGGCTTCGAAGCAACGGGGCGGGACTGTGTCCCACTCAGCCTCCTCGCAGCCTGAGGTTTGCTGCTCACCCTCCCTGAGGCTCCGACTGGACAAGGGGACTGCAGGGGTGTTGAGGGGTGATTTGAGGTGAGACACAAGAGGAGATTCTGGGAGATCCCAGGCACCCTGCAGACTTGGCAAATATCACTGTCACCAAAGCCGCTCACTTACTGTAGGTCTGGCCCCATCTAAAAGCCCCAAACTGCAAACCCGTCTTTCCAAGGGGCCCTCCCTCAGCCCTGCCCCTCCCCTCCAGCAGCCTCAAGAGTTCCTGCCCCGCGTGGAAGCCTGTCTCCTCCCGCCTTCGCTGCCTTAAGCCTCTCTTCTCCGGACTTCTGCTGCCTTTTCATTCTTACCCTGTCCCCTGGCCGAGGTAAGGGCTTCAAGCATCACGTCAGGAAGTTTTCAGAGTGACCCTGTGCGTAGGGGCTGGCTTCCTTCCAGTCTGCACACGGGTAAACTGAGTCTTGAGAGGCAACTTGACCTAACTCATTTATGGTTCCAGGGCGGTTTCGTTCTGCGAGCGTAGCAGCATTTAAACCGAGAACCCCCGAGTCCACTGGCCCAGGCTGCCACCCTGCAGCGAGCTCACTGTGCCCACAGCCTGAGGCTTGCTGAGGGCTTGCTGAGGGCAAGGGGCATGGTCTCACCATCTCTGAGCTCGCCACAGGGCCTAGTGTGGGGGCACCTAGCAGGAGCTCTGGGCAGGTACCCAAAGATATGGCTTCACTGCCTGTGTGACTTGGGACAAGTTGCCTGACCTCTCTGAATGGAAGTATCCCCACTCAGCTGGCTGGGAGGACTGGGTAACATCACACATCTGAGAGTTGAGGGTGTCAGGTGGGGGGAAGTCCTGCGCCCCTGCCACCCATCTCTGCCTGAGTCACACTGTCTGAAGGCTCTGGGGTCTGTGTGCACACTCACGGTGATCCCAAAGGTCCCCCAGGGCTCTCTGTCGGGGAAGCACTGAAGCCCGAGGCCCCAGAGCCCTTCTCCTCTGTAGTGCCACCCGGGGAGATGGTTCGTCTCCTGGGTGCTGCTGTGCTGCCCTGGGGGGCAGGTGGTGGCACAGTCAGCAGGGAGTCCCACCCACGCACCTAGCAAGGTCGCCGGGTAACCAGCAGGGGGGCTGAAGGAGGCGGGCCGTGGGAGAGGAGTGCCGTGCCCTGGGATCCCAGCAGCACCCCCGTCTCAGCCTGGCCCTGGGCCCCCGCTGAGGGCAGAGGCCAATGAGCAACAGCACTTCTCAGGGCCGAGGTCAGGGCCGAGGCGGGCAGAGATCCTGGGTTTGTCAGTCCCCAGCCCAGACCCCACCCTCCGCACCCTTGAAGTGCCATTCTCTGTGGGAGCCTTGGTTCCGCCCCTGACTGGCTCCTCCCAGGGTTCACCTCAGCTTTCCCATCTGGAAGGTGGGTGTCAGGGAGGCTGACAGAGCCGCCTCCCTTCAAGGCTGTCCGCGGCAGCTGTTGATGGGGAAGAAGCACCTAGCTGGACACTCTGGAAGCAGAGGGTCTGGGGGAGAGCACTGTGTCCACAGTCAGTGGACCTAGTCAAGGGGGCAGGGGAGGCCAGCCTTGGGGGAGGGGGCGGCTTCTGCTCCCTGCTCTTTCTGCTCGGCCCTGCTTTCGTTTCGGGTCCTCTCTCTCCGCCTCCTCCCCTCTCCCGGGTAGCTCCCCAGCCCGTCTGGGGCAGCAGCTCCCCACACACATTCAGGTTGGACACTGCTCATTCAGCCCCACTGCCCTGACCCCTCAGGGTGCGCCCACACATCACCGCCCCCTCCATGAAGCCGATTCTGACCCAGCCTGGCACTGACTGCTTTTTTGGGGGGTGCGGGTGTCTCCCACCACATGGACATGGGCTCTTCTGTGGAAGCACCAACCTCAGCCATTCTTGGACATGCACCTCTGCCTCTCGGCCAGCGCAAACGAGGGATTAACAGTCATGACCTGAGTGACCTTGTGAACTGTGATGGACAGTGCCAAGAGCCCTGGGCTAGCTGTCAGGGGCCTGGGTTCTAGTCTTGGCTCTACCATGAACTTGCTGTGTGACCCTGGGCCCGTCCCTGCCCCTCTGAAGAGGTCTGACTATGCATGGAGGATGATACCTCCGCCTGGGTGCGGAGCTGTCTGAGTGCCCACGACATTCCCCAGGAGAGGGCAAGTGGGCAGTGGTCTGCGGCTCCACAAAACATTTGTTTCACCACGGCCGTGAGACAAGCACAGGAGTTGAAGGAAGCCCTCGGACATTTTTGTAGAAATTTCACATTGCTGAAGAAATATCTAAGTGGCATCCACCTGGGGGTTTTGCTTAGTTATTTTTTTAAAAAATTCAGTTCGCTACAGCTTCATTTTTCTTGTACAGTAGACTCTCTGTTAACTAGAACTCAAGCAACCAGCACTCTCAGGTAACCGGCAAAAAAATAATCGAGGAAATAATACTGTATCTATCTGGAATCTACCAGTCCCCGTGGGTGTCAGTCACGTGAGAGTCTACTGTATTTTTTTAAAAGCCTTGATCTGGAATGGATCAGGGGAAGAAACCCCACTGTGACAACACCGAAGCTATCTTAAAGCCAACTACAGATCCAATTAAGGACAGAAGTCACCAGTCAACAGTGTTAGCCAGCCACCGCTCACACAGCATTTCCGCTACTGCCTCAGGGCAGAGACTCCAAGCACCTTCCCACTTGCTCAGCCCCCAGCCCCCAGCCGAAAGGCCCCACGCTCTGACCCCCATCTCTGGTTTTAAGTTCACATGCTGTCCAGCGCCTCCACAGTGGTTTACATAGGACGGGACCACAGTGGGCACTTGTAGGTCCTTCTGTCCTGCATCGGCACCCACCCGGGTACAAGGGGCCTTGTGGCTATGGTCGGGGGGCTGCACAGGCCTGGCCACTGGGGCCCCATGGAATTCTGGGGTGCACAGGCACAGAAAAGCCCCTTAAGGGGGCCAGGCAGGTTTTCTCTCCATACATTGTGGGCTCTCCTCCCAGAGTGCCAGGAGGGTCAGGGGCCCTAGCTGCTGACCTAGGACAGAGCCACAGGGCAAGGCTGCAGTGACACCAGGGCTCAAGGGGACAGCTAGGGAATACCTACTCCATGCTGTGCTTCCCTTTTGCTCCTTGGCCTGCAGGATGCTCTAGGTAAACGCTGTGCAGACCCAATGGGACCATTTCAGCTTACTTAGGCAGTTAGCCCATTTGCTTCCCCCTCCTTCAACTTGGCTTTGATTTAAAATGTTTAATGTGATCTCTATTCAATTAGTTGCTTTTAGGGAGCAAACAGCGTATAGCTGAGAAATAAAAAAACTAAAGCTGGACAGCCCACTTTCTGCTCTTCTTGGCTGGTCTGCATCTGCCTCCCCCATGGGACCGCGAGCTCCTGGGGGCGGAGGAGGTCATCTTCATTTATCTGTGTTCCTCCGCCTGCTGGAAACGGCACCTGGCACCGAGCAGGGCCTCGGTGCATGCTTGTGAAAGATGCAAAAGCTAATGAAAAGCTCATGGTCACAGAAATCAAGAAAGTGGAGCCAAGCCCGCTGTGCTGTCCCCTACCTGTGATCCCACTCTGGTCCCTGTGGGCCACTAATAAGCTTCATAACGATGTCATGGAAAGCAAACATGACCTAGGTCGCCTGAACCCCCACCTCCCTCCCTCCTGGGAGCCTGCTTCCTTTCACATGGAGGGACAACGAGGCACGGGCAAGGCTGCGTCGTGGGGCTGTGATTTTGGACACGAACGTAGTGCAGGCAGCTCTGGGCAGACCAGAACCCCGGCTGAGTGTGGAGAAGCGGAGCGCGCCACGGCCCACCGTTCATGAATGTCCACGGGGAGGCCCGCCCCGCCCCGCCCCTGCCCAGGGCCTTGGACGACGACCCGAAGTTGGGTTTCAACAGGAACAACCCCTGGCCTGAGTCATCTAACGCCTTTTGCCCGCATCTAAGCCGCTCTCAGTTCTCCCATCTGGTCGTCTCGTTCACTTTGAGTGCCAGGCGTCGCACGGATGCCCGAAGGCTGAGATGTGGCTGGCACTCCCTCCTCGTTACAGAGAGAGATCTGAATGAGAGGTACGGCCAGCAAATGCCGATGTGGGCCTGGCACCGTACGTGCAATGAGAAGCAAGTCCACTTCCTGCCCGGCGTGTCCCATCATCCAGCTCACCCTGGCGACCGAACAGTGCATAGTGGCCTGGGAGGGGCACACCCAAAGAGGTGGCACCTGCAGGACTCTAGAGGTTGAGGAAGATGCTGCCAGGTGGGGCAGAAAAGAAGGGCCCCGTCAGTAGGGGTGGGTAGAGCACGTGGAGGGCACTGGGCAGGTATAGGAGCTTCCCGGGCAACGGGAGCCTACAGGGGTGACTCTTCAGTCATAGATGTCAAGTGGTGACCCGTCTGCGGGCGGAGCTGCCCAGTAATGCCAGCATCACCTGGGAGCCTGCTAGCAAAACAGATTCTAGATCGCTCCAGAGGTGGACTACCACGGCCGCGGGCTCCCCAGCAGTGGCACACTGGGGACCTGAGCAGTGCCTGTGGCTGCATGGAGAAGGACTGATGATCCCCACGCCCTCCCCAGACTGCAATGCTGAAACTTGGGTGACACGTACAGCCAGAGGACCAGCGAGCGACATCGGGCGTGGCTCTGGGACTCTTGCCTGAGCCCACATGGCCGGGCACACGGAGGCACTAAAGTCCTCTCGACCAGGGTGTTACCCGAACAGGCCTGATGACCCGAGAGTCCGTGATGACCAAGGGACCGTTCAGCTATGCCCAGGCGCCTGCTCGGGAAATGGGACAAGTCCAACACGAACATCTAGGTCTGTGATGTCCCGTATGGTAGCCACTGGCTTCCATGTGCCCGTTTAAAGCGCACATTTTCATCGCCACAGAAAGTTCTACACGGAATGTGGCTGCAGAGAAAACATTCTGTTTTTGCCTATGTTGCTCAGAAATTTGACATGGGGTCTCCGGCGTGGGCCGAGGCCAATGTCAGCCCCGAATAACAAAGCTTAAGGTGTGTGTCAGGTACCTGAACAGCCACTCCATCGGGTTGGTCAGTAGGGAGGGGGGCCGGGGTGGGGTTGGGGGGAATGAAATGGTTAGTAAACACTGTCTGCACCAGGGGTGACGTGGCAGGCTTATTAAAAGATTCCCTTTTCAGCTACTCAGTCATTTTCCAAACATTTGTGGGGTACCTGTTATGTCTCAGCACCGTGTCTGGACTCTGGGGACACAGCAGTGACAGGACAGATGTGATGCTCATCCTCGTGGGACTTCCGGTCCTGGGCATCCCAGAGGAAACATCGAGCGTGACCAGAATGGCTGCAAGCTTCTCTCCCAGGATGCCTTCCTGCCGACTGCCTGCGGTTTTTGACAAAGAGGCAGAAAAATTCTGAGGATCCTCACTCCTTGAGCAATGCACACCTTTACCCCTAAACGTCCCAGGCTTTCTCGCTAGGACTCCGATGGCGAGCTGAGCCACCTGGACACACTAAGCACAATGGAGGTGAGACAGGACTCCTAGAGGCAGCTGGGGAGGCGCCCCAAAGGGAGCTTCTGGGACCGCAGGAGTAAACACATGCGAGTGGCTGGTGAAGTGGTGGGGCTGTGGAGGCTAATGCACTGAGGTTCAAAGCTTTGAAGAGAGTCTGCCAGGCAATAATAACAAGCAACGTTGATTTAATTACGTACCAGAGGCCTTCTCACTGAGCTGTGAGGGAGCCGGCACTTCTGAGACCAAGTCTGGCAGGAATGTGCTATCGGTGACTTTCCAGGGTATTTTACAGATGGACATTTCTGTGAGTTCAGGAAATAAACAAGCCCCTTTGAAATCAAGAAGGTGTGTGCGTGTGTGTGTGTGCGTGTGTGTGTGTGTGCGTGTGTGCGCGTGTGTGCGCATGTGTGTGTGCGTGTGTGCGTGCTGCAGTGAACTTAATTCTCTAATTTTAAAATAGTCCAGTTTGTGCTTGATCACAGCGGTGTCTCAAATCAGAGCTAGAAGTCTTTTTGGGGTGCCAGTCATCTGTTCTCAGAAAAAGAGAGAGAGAGATAAGATAAAGTGCTTTGTGAAACACACGCGGCGCTTTTGCAGGGCCGCGGGCTTTTTAGTTCATATTTCAGGCAACCATTTAACCCTTTGGCTGCGACGGTCGCGTGTATCCGAAGGAGTATTTCCATCGTTACTCAGTGGAAAACTGTTTCAAGGACTTTTCTCCATTCACAAGATTTTCTAATGTTTTCCTGTGGCTTGCACTATCAACAACAAAGAAGTGTTGTTATGTCATATTGTATAACATTTTGTAATAAGTTTTGTATGTTATCAGTGTCATTAGATTTTAATTTATCAATACTTAGTTGATCCCACTTAGTATGTTTTGAGTGGTTTTTTGGCTGCAATGCAATAGAATGATAAATTCATTACCATACAACAAAAATTTAAAATAGAAATAATGTCATTTATATGCAAAGCAGCTCAAAATGTTATTATTAAATGCATAGTCAAAATATCAACTTGTGTGTGTGTGTGTGTGTGTGGCTTTTTGACACATTCTGGGAAAAAACCACTTGAAGTCAATGAACACAGTGAAAGGGTTAAAGGACTGGAAGTGATGAAGAATGCAATTATTTGTGTTGAGAAAGGGCGGATTGTCCCCCAAATCTTCAGTACCCTTTATGAGCTTTGCGGAAGGACCCTGGGCTTAGCACCCATCTGGTTTCAGGGCAAATACAAAGGGAGTTAAGAAAAACTGGGGGGCGGGGGTCTCTACAGCTTGCAGATTCCCAGGAGCCAGGTTGCATAGATAAAAGAGATTTATACTCGGGGAGGGGACCTGGGACAGCTTGGAGAAGGAGGGGGCCTTTGGGCTGGGCCTGCAACGTACAGCTGTCACCTGGCTCATCACGCCAGGTGAAAGATTTCTCCCAACTCCACCTGCTTGTTCAGGCCCGTGGGCTCTACCCTGCACATCGGAGGCTGTCCCTGATTCACTGTCAATGCTAATTATGAAACTCTTTATAGGATTTTATTTTTATTGTTTTATTTATTTTGCAATTTTTAAGAATTGAGTTGGGGCAGGTGGAGATTTACAACAAAACTGTAACAAGCTTGTCCAACCTGTGGCCTGTGGGCCGCATGAGGCCCAGGACGGCTTGGAATGTGGCCCAACACAAATGCATCAACTTTCTTAAAACATGACGAAAATTATGCATTTTGAACTCATCAGCTATCGTTAGCGTTGGTGTATTTTATGTGTGGCCCAAGACAATTCTTCTTCCAATGTGGCCCAGGGAGGTCATAAAGTTGGACACCCTTGGTCTAAAATGTCATTTCTTTTCATAATGGATTTGAGAAGTCTTTCTTGGGGTGAAATCTTCATCAGTAAAGTCTATGCCATGGGCCCGAGCTTATGAAGCAGGTATGTAGTGACGACATGTGCTGTAGAGTCAGAGAACTTGGTCTTAAATCCTGGCTCCATTCCGGTGAGATCTTAGGCTAGTTCCTTAACCTCTCTGAGTCTCGGTTTACTCACCTTGAAAATAGCAGCCCAAATGCCTGTTCTGTGAAATCGGTCTGCAGTTAGGATTTCATGAGATGCAGGGGTGAACTTCTTAGCACACTGTCAGGCATGTAGTAAGTGCTTAATTAGTGCTAAATACAACAGCCCCACCCCCACCCCATCTCAGTCTTATCTCATCTTAACTGGCCTACCCTCTCCTGGGGCCACTTCCAATCTGGCACCAACTATGGGGAAGCAAAGTGTTTTAGTTAGGAGATAGCTGGGATAATAGGCTCTCATGGCGCTGTTTTAAGTAAAAGTGTGGAGGCGGCTACTTTGCACTAGGAGAGTTGTGGCCTCTCTTACCAAGACATCCCTGCAGTGCAGCTCCACCTGATGTGATGGGGCCAGGCTCATGGCCCTCCTCTCCACTCCCAAGTAGCCTGTGCTTTTCTTGATTTAGCCCGTGCCACACTGGTGCCCCATGTTAAAGTAGCCTGATCGCAAGCTGGTCCGCTATTTGACTACAAGCGAGACTCTTAGTAATTCAACAGCAAGCCCAGTGCGTGGATTGAAGTTTGGTGGGTGGATGGATAGATGGGGTTCATGTGTGAACCAGAGTCTGCATTTGCTTTCAGGTCCCTCGAGTGGCAGACATATTCACTATGGTACATTCACAGTCTGAGAAGTGCTAGTAGCATTTTCTTAGGTGGGCAAACTTGTAAAAACCCAGAGTGTTGTCAGGTTGAGTGCTTAGCTCCACTCTATCCAGCCTATTGGCTGGGCCTGTCTGGGTTCTATGGTTGGGTGATTAAGAGAAACTATGACATGCTCTAAGCTCGTGGAGAAGAATTCTTCCTGTCTCCCGTAAACTCCTTAGACCTGGAACAGGGAGCGGAGCAGGACATCTGGGCAACCATAGCTCAGGTTGGATGTTGACCCAGGAGCAGAAGGAAGAAGGACTTCCAGGATCCGCGCAAGTCAGTCACCGGTGGGTGCGTCTGCAGGGGGAGGATTGCCTTCACGACCACCTGCTTGTGTAAGTCACGCCAACACTTCCTAGTTCAGGGTGAACGCCCCCACGGCTGCTCACTCACTGACTCACCGCTCAGCGCTCCTTCAATAGGCATTTCTGTACGTGGTGCCGACGTAACAGGAAAGGCACCCTCTTAAGGCACATGAACGGATGTCCTCTAGGACAGTGGCTCTCAACCTTCCTAACGCTGTGACCCTGTAATACAGTTCCCCACGTTGTGGTGACCCCCATACAATTATTCTCATTGCTACTTCATAACTGTCACTTTGCTACTGTTATGGATCATCATGTAAATATCTGATAAGTGTTTTCCGATGGTCTTAGGCGACCCCTGTGACAGGGTCATTGGAGCCCCAGAGGGGTCACGACCCCCAGAGGTTGAGGACCGCTGCTCTCGGAGCTTACGGTGTAGTAACGCAGATCACCCCATAGGCACAGAACAGGCAGAACAGTAGGCCGGAAATGAGGGGGTAAGACGAGTGAAAGGGCCATGGGAGCCAGGAGAGTGGACTTCACTGGGGGGGCCGTATATCAAGGGGGCTGAGAGGCTTCGGAAGTAAGTAGGTTCCAATGCCAGGAACACCGTGTCCTGGCCGGGCAGCCCACCCTGAGATTCCACAGCTCTCTGGGCCTCCGTTTCTTCACCTGCTGGCTGTGAGGGTTACATGAGCGAACGTGCAGGACCTGAGCACAGGCACCGACAGGCAGGTGGCCACGCGTTTCAGCGTCACGGACGTCCAGGCCCTGGGTGAGAAACACGGAACTGACGTGGGCTCACGGCAAGCACGCGAGGAGCCCACGGGGAAGACGCGGCGTGCTCACGGCTAGAACGCGACACGGGGGCTCGGGGGCTCCGCCACGAGGCGTCACGGGCGGCTGGCCTGCGGGGCCCTGCCAGGGGGCTCAGCTTCAGCCAGCGGTCCGTCCTGGTTGTCTCCAGCCATGATTCTGACCCTGCACAGAGTCGGGGGCGCCTCGCTCGGCCCCATGCCCATGCCTCGGTTAGAGGAGGGGGACGCCTTCACTAACACCCCTTTCCAGCACTGGGTGGGGATGGGTATTTTTTTCCCAGGGGCACATGAGGCGATTTCACCTGAATTGGTCCCGAGGGCACATCAGCACCCCCTATACCTGCACAGCGGGCATCTATGCGTGGAACACAAGAAAGTCTACTTCTAGAACACTCCAGAGGTGCACCAGAGGTTGAGGATCACAGAAAAGGCATTAAGGGGGGAGAGTCATCAGCTCTTACGGCAGGCAGGGGAGGTGGGGACAGGGCTGAATGACATGCATCTCTTCAGAAACTTGAGGTCCATCGCGCTAACGGGCACAGCAGGATTGTGTTAAGTGTGAGTCGGCCGTCTTGCTTTCTAGGGGAGGAGAAAGACAGTGTTCTTACAGCTGTCAGCGTGTTCTGAGGAAGCCCTTCCCCCAGACGACCGGTTTGGTCTCTGAGACGCCAGCCACACCAAGGTCAGCCCAAGGCCCCCAGCAAACGTGTGGGCCGAGAAGATGTGACCGCTGACCCAGGAGAGGTGGCCGTCTCTGCACTGGGGGTTGTCACCCTGCTGGTGGCTCCGCAGACCACAAAGAGAAGACCTGTGAGTCATTCCAGGGACGATTCCATTGCCTGGTTCCACAGGGGCACTGAGCATCGGCAAGGTGACCCGTGGGAGGAAGCGGCACTTTCGGAACTTCCTGCAGTGTGGGGAGGAGGGAGCGGCAGGCCTGGAAGTCTGCCAGGTGATCTGGAATCATGGGAATGTGCCTGCCCAGGCCTGGGAGGCTGCCCAGTCCTGCTGGATGTGAGCTGCGGGGTCTTTGAAGGACCAAATAGTGCTCTAGCCATTTTGCTCCAGGTCCATTAATCCTGATGACAAGTTCCAAAACTGCAAAAGGATTGCCTTTTGCCAGATCACATGTATCTACAGCCTGACATTAACAAACTGAGTTTGGCTTTTCTTTGTATAATTGGCACCCAAATATAGCTCAAGAAAAAAAGAGAGGGAGAGAGAGAGAATTTTTGGCTTCCTCACCAGCTTAAAAATGATACCATGACATCGATTGCTTCCATTATCCAAAAATGTCCGTTTGGAGCAGGCTTCCCTCGCTCTTTGCAGCCCCTCCCCCCCAAAGTCTTCCCATATGGATCCAATCAACAGTGAGTTCTCGTGTCTGGAAATCCCACTACACCTTCTGTCCCTCCCAGGGGAGACCCTGCACAGGATTAGATCACAGGAGAAGGGTGTCCATGGGGACTTGCAGACTCTCTTTATGGGGCCCATAAACTTTCAGAAAGTGTCAATTACTATTTGCAGGGATCTTTTACCTTTTTATCCTCACCTGCCATTCTCCGAGGAGAGGAGTGCGCCCTGATTTGATGTCCCTGGATCCCATTTCAACGAGGAAAATAAGTTTTAGTCCCGTCTCTTCATTGACCTGATGGTCGATCGTGTTTATCTTCCTCGGAAGGAAGGAGAGCACTGCTAAATCCAAAGGAAGGTCTCTCCCATCGTGGAGCTTCGGGCAGCACCACGGGTGTGGAGCAATTATTGTGTCTGGGAGGAACATAAAAATACCGGTTTGGTTATTGTATTGATCACAAAAACAAGATGGCAGTGAGTTCGTCGAGGCAGAGATTGCTCTCTTTCGCCCACACCAGGAAACTATTAGAACATTTCCTCGTCTTTTTCACGGCCGCACGTACTCCGAGGTGTAAGGACTGACCCTACTTCCATTTAATCCGTCCCTGACGATGGAGATTCAGGTCGATTCAAATGTTCTTATCTCAAATAAGGCCACCGTGAAAGACTTGCTGCATGTGTTATTTTGGTGTCACTGCGTCTGAGGGGCAGATTCCTAGAACTAGGTCGGCCAGGTCCAAGGTCAGTGCACCAGTAGTGTTTCTCGATTCCCCTTTCTAGGGGTTATTATGCTGTCACACTCCTAAGAGCAATGACAGAGATGTGGGTCCCCGTAGCCTCATCATCAGAAGATGTGATCAAACTTTTGGGCTTTTGCCGATCTGATAGGCGAGAAATGGTTTCTCAGTGTACTATTATTCTACATTTCTCTAATAATAGAACAACTTTACTATGTTTAAAAAACATTTTTATTTCCTTTTATGAGCCTTGTCTGTTCATGTCTTTGGCTCATTATTCTACTGAGCTGTTTGTCCTTTTTCTTCTTCTAATATCTAGGAGTGGTTTCGCCAAACAAATATTTGGTTTTCCTTTCGATGTTGAATTTATCAGTATTTCCTTTTATTGATTCTGGATTTAAGCCACAATTAGGAAGGCTTTCCTCATTCTCAGGTTATAGGGATTCATGTATTACTTCTCCACCCTTTTAACTAACAGAGAATACGACCAGTTCCCCATAAAGCTGAAACACGTCCACTACTGCAAGCGTTTATAAACGTCCTTGCACGTACAGCTCTTCTTCCTCCCCGTGTTTCAGGCTATCTCCTCAGGGCACAGGCCCCTCCTGGGATTTCTGGGTCAAAGAGCATACAACATTTTAAAGGTCTTGATACATAATTCCCAGTGATTTGTAAGTCTTAACACTACAGCAAATTTGATTGACAACAAACTCTGAGCCTTGATTATGGGCAAAATGTTGGATCTGCTTGTCAGTTTCCATACTTCAGAGCATGCGCTATAATCCCCTGGGGGAACACCTGCATGGCTACAATGTTACTCTACCTGACGGGCCACAAGGCTATAAGCATTACCCACTTGCACAGACCTGGTAGATAATCATTCACGCAATTCACAAGGACATACCGAGTGCCTGGCCATTCATGACTCTGGGTCATAGGGACTGGATGGCAAAGCAAACAGTCCTAGCCTCATGGAGCTTACATTCTTATGGTGAGAGACAGAGAACAGACAAATGCAGAACATCACAGCAGAGAATTCCGTGTCCTGGGAAGGAAAATAAGTCCGGGTAAGGATATGAAGAATGACAGGTGAGGTAGCTATTTTAGGCTGGATGAAGGAATGCCTCCACAGGCAACAGTGAGACAGAGAGATGCAAATCTCAGCAGACCAGCCTATGCAAAGGGCATTGATGAGGTGAGAATGAGTTGGGTGTGGGGGAGGAGCAGCACGGAGGCTGGGGGTGGGGGTGGACAGGGTCAGGGGTGGACAGGCTGAGGGGGGAGCCAGGGGTCTGGTCCCATTGGCCTACTTGTAGGGGAGCACTGGGATTTTGTTGCAAGTGTGAGGAGAAGTCTCTGGAGACTTTGGGCAGCAGAGTGAGTATCCCGATTTACTCTGAAGTGAGATGACTGTATAGTGAGCAGGGTGAAGAGGGCAAAGGCAGAGTCAGGGAGGCCAGCTAAGAGATTTTTGTAGAGGCCTGGACAAGAGTTTCTAGGACAGTTCAAATTCAAAACATTCCAATCCTACTTTCCTCCGAGCATTTTAAGAAGTTACTCATTGACCCAACCATATTTATTGAGCACCTACTACGTGTCAGACACCGTTGCAGGAGTGGGGAATACATTAATAAATAATACCAATAAAAATAAAGATTTGCTTTCATGGAGTTTTTGATTTGGGGGAGGGGGACACAGAATATAAATAAACGAATCATCTACTATATTTGATAGTGAGGAGGAAAATTAAAGAGGGCAGGGGGTGTGTGCACATGCGCGGGGTGGGGCAGCAGGGGCTGGTGTTGGGAAGACTGTGAACCTGAGCTAAGATCATCAGGGAAGGTCCTCACCAAAGACCTGAAGAAGGTGAGGGGCTTGTCAGACCGTGCAACCCTCTTAGAAAACGCGGCAATTCATGCATTCATTCAACAAGCTTGCACTGAGCCCCCAGGATGTCAGGGGTGGGGGACACAAATGTGGGCCGAGTCGCATGTTCTCTGCCTTCACAAAGCTTACTGTTCTGGTGAGGAGAAACAAATGATCACATAATCCTCCCCCACCCCAAAAAAATAATAAAAGTGTAAAATTGTAACTGTAATATGTACTAAGTTGAGATACACGGTTCTCAGACAGCTTATCACAGAACGATTTCGACCTGATCCCTGTCTGCAGTCTGGGTCCCACCTCAGCTGAGATCAGGATGAACAGGCATTAATCAAGCAAAGGGGGTTCGGAAAGGCCCACCCTTTCCAGACGGAGTAGACAGCAAGGGAGGGAGCGGGACACAGAAGGACGCAAAGGCCCGGTTGGCTGGGTGGAATTCGTGGTCAGTTTCTGAGTTCAAGATACAGACAGAGGAAGCTGTTGATGCAAGGCTTATTTGTATTTGGGTCTTCAGTGTGGGGTTTATAAATTGGCCTCTTTACTCAGGAACCGGCTTCTCTACTGAGGAGTCAGGCTTGGAAAAGAATGAGAAGAGCAAATAAGATTCCACTGCCTCTGAAGTTAGTAGTAGAACTTACTGGGACGATTTTAGAGATTAAAGGCACCTAAGACAGACCCAATTTTCCAGGTGGGCTATGATGAGGACAAACAAGGCCCAACGGGAAAGGCGGCTGATTGCAAATTTGTAACACAGGGAGCTGGCGGTTGTTTACAAGGTCTGACGATTAAGCCCGTGAACTCGCCACCGTGCACTGACGTTGGCAGCCCCGCACACACCGCTCGGTGCGGTGTCGTAACCTGGGTGTGTCTGTGTCTCACAGCTGTGTTCGTATCAACATGTGGCGGTGTCTTGCTGAGTGACATTCATTATTGTTGGCGTGTTGTTGTGTGCTGTCACAAGAATGTCAGAGCTTGAATTAGAGCAACAAACACTAAATTTCTTGTTAAACTTTGGCAAGAGTGGAAGTGAAATCAGGGATAGTCCAAGTTTATGGGGCTAATGCCATGAAGAAAATGGCAGTGTACGAATGGCTTAAATGTTTTTCTGAGGGGAGAGGAAGTGTCACTGATAAAGAGAGGCACTAACAAGCAGAACTGACGAAACATTGCCAAAATTCATCGAATTGTGTGTCAAAATCGTCAGCTGACTGTGAGAAGCACAGCAGACCAAGTAAACATGAATAGAGAAACAGGAAAATCTTCACTAAAAATCTTGGCATGAAAAACGTGTGTGCAAAAATGGTCCCGAAGGAGCTCACCAATGAACAAAAGCAAAGGAAAGTCAAAGTTTGCCAAGACCTTTTGGAGAGACAAGACGATGTTTGGGGCCGTGTTATCACTGGTGATGAAACATGGGTGTGCCAATATGACCCTGAAACAAAGCATCAAAGTGCACAATGGAAGTCAGCCAGTTCTCCAAGACCAAAAAATTTCCGTCAGTCCAAATTAAGAGTCAAAACTATGTTGCTCACCTTTTTTGATATCAGAGGGCTTGTTCATTATGAATTTGTACCACCTGGGCAGTCAACCAAGTTTACTATTTGGAGCTGAAAAGCCTGTGTGAGTTAGATGAAAACAACCTGAACTTTTCGTCAAACTCATGGCTCTTGCATCACGACAGTGCACCAGCTCACAGGGCGCTGTCTGTGAGGGAGTTTATAGCCAGGACACACATAACTGTATTCGAACAGCCTCCCTACTTGAGCAGGCCCCCAATGACTTCTTTCTTTACCCAAAGATAAAGGAAATATTGAAAGGAAGACATTTTGGTGACATTCAGGACATGAAGGATAATGTGATGACAGCTCTGTTGGTCATTCCAGAGAGTTCCAAAATTGCTTTGAAGGGTGGACTAGACCCTGGAGTCAGTGCACAGCTTCCCAAGGGGAGGACTTTGAAGGTGACCGTAGTGATATTCAGCAATGAGGCATGGAGCACCTTTTCCAGGATGAGTTCACAAACTTAATTGTCACTCTCTGTACTTTGGATGTTTGCCTTGTTAAAAACGGCTTCTTGTTTGTCTAGAATGTGAGTTTAATATGAGTTAGAGGAGCTTTGCTCTATGGATAACAAGGTCTTAACCCTGGGCTCTGTGTCCTTTTAGTATCCTAGGAGATGATTTGGCAACAAGCTCCTGTTTGTTTCACATTATTTAATATAAATATACATTATTAAAACATAACATACAATCTCATGAATAAAGGAAAAACCTGTACTTTAAGAAGTAACAACCGTTTTCCCCAACTCGTTATTTTTAGATATATTTCACTGTCTTTTTAACTCACACTTTAATCCTTTATTCAAGTGACATCTTATGCAGCCTTCAAGTATATAAATAGATGGAAGTGGGGGGCTGTTCTGATCCCCATCCCTCTGGCTATCTCCCTGTCCCAATCATGACCTTACGCCCCAACATGGAGGGAGAGAAGGATCTACCGCACACAATCTGAAAACCCCAGATCTAATTGGTCCTTTCTACCACCTTGCAAAGTTACTGTGTGATTCACTGTACAAAGTTCATTCACCTTACCTACAGACCCTGGATTGGCTCAGTTTCTTTCGGAATTGGCTTCTGTGGTGACATCCCTGTATTTTTCAGAACAGCTCCTTACCTGTGGGCTCTAAAAGGCACTGAGGTCCCCTCCCAGCTCCCTCTTGGTCAGACTTGCACGGTGGCTCCTCTTCCCCAGCACTTCCTTTAATCATGGTTCCCTTGCCTCCTGCCTGCTGGAGGCCCCAGACCAACCAGGCCTGCCAGGAAGAGCTGTGAGAGACTTTGAAATGAGCAGAAAGGATGACAGCTGGTCCTCTCTAGGGCCCTCTCCCAAGTCCTCCCCACCTTTCATGGTCTTTGAGCTTCTTTTAAAACCCTGTAAGTCGTAGAACACTGCTAGTAGGGCAGATCATTCTTGTCCATAGAAATGCAAATTATGTCCCCTGGAGATGCACTTGATTATTGCCCCTTGGAAATGGACCGATTTTGAATTTATTTGTGAATTCATGTGGTTGTCTTCCTGGTGTGCATATGTGTGCACTTTTTGAATTTGCCTTTACTTCTGTTGTTACATCGTCTTGGTTCCTCCTTTAATGAGTTAAAAAAATCTTTGACATGTATTTAATTCATGTTCATATGGGAATTTTTATTTTTAGCTTAAAAAAATGATCCTTTAACAGGCAGGAACCGATGCCTGCCAAGCCCACTATTAAAGTAGCAAGAGGGCTGCGGAAACCTGCTCCCTTTTTGCCAGAAATGGTGAGAGAGGAACTGAACTCTTTCACTGCAAGGAATCAGTTCGGACTTTTTCCCCTCCCTACTCTCAATCTTTCTTGTCTTGGTAGGAAGTCACTTCCAGTCCCTGTGGGGTCCTCTAGAGGCCTCTCTATCTCATAGTCTAAACCTTCTACGCTACATCTCTGACTCACGCAACCTTATTACATTTAATTAATGTGCAACACATGTGAGATCAGACAAATCTGGGCGTGTGCAGTGACCGTGAAGCTGACCATCAGAAGTCCATTTGCAGAGGCCTGAGAAGTCCCGTGGGACACCCCAGCCCACAGGCAGAAAGAAAGAGGCATCATGAGCATTATCTAGCAAAAACACATTCGTCTTGGCACCGCAGAGCATTTGTGAGAATAATTCAATGTCTGTCCCTCAGACTCATCCCCCAGTCCAGTCGTTGTAAGATTAACATCTGAGTTCTAGGAGGAGCAGAGGATCTGACAGTAGGACCCAAGCAAGCACTTGAACCTAGAGCTCTGTAGGCCTTGAGGGCAGAAGCAGCATAGCCCACAGAGAGCCACTCGGAAGGGAGAAGGCATGTCCCTCAGCTCTGAGCACTCACCAGTGTTGGTCCCGAGGGCTCCATTGCTTCAGACGGGAGTGCCCAGTGGAGCAGCAGCCAGGCCCCAGAAGGGCACTGTTTGTTGCCACAAGAGTCGTTTGGAAATAATTATGGGGACGACTACAGGATTGAGCTATGTATGTGGATGCAATAGGCCACTGACACTGAGTTATTACTATAGCTATGACCACAACTCACAGTCTGGTCAGACCTAGAAACATTTTTTTTCAGCTTTTTATTCAACAAAGTTTGTTTTTTGTGTGTTTGTTTTTAAACACTTAATGACACGCTAGTCACTGCAACAGAGACTTAAATTATACCAAATCTGCTTCCATGTAACTTACTTACCCCTGGGGTCCTAGCTCTGCCCTGCTCACTGTGGCTCCCTTAAATGTTTTTGGTACAAATCTCTATACTTCTTTATTGCAAACCATCAGAGACCCAGTTCAAAAGGGCCTAAGGAACAGCAGGTATGTATTGGCTCAGGTAACTGCAAGGTCAGAGAGCAGAGGTGGGAGGGGGCTGGCATCCTGGTCCAGCTGCAAATAATGTCATCGGTTCCACCTTTTTGGGTTCATCACTCAGTTCAGGTTTTCTCTGTATTGACTTTATTCTTGGGAAAGATCTGTCCTCATGAGGATCAAAACGGCCCTTGGCAGGTCAAGGCTTTAAAGGGTTCCTCACACCATGGAGCTCAGAAGGGAGACCAGTCCTCCCAGAATTCTGAATTCTGATTGGTCCTGCTTGATCACACGTCCATTCCTGACCAGTCAGCTAATCTCATAGATAAGGTACTCTGATTGGCCAAATGGGTCACGTGCCCACCCATACGTGATTGACAGCACCTTTGGAGCTTTGCCAACACTTTTACCTCTGCCCACACCCTCAATGGACCAGTTCACCAGGACTCTGCCCTTGGTGGGCCTGGGTTCTGCAGCCAAACTATTTTGCTTACATTTCAGCGCCGCACTTACTAGCGGTGTGACCTTGGGCAAATTACTCGGGCCCTCAATTTTCTCATATGCAAAACTGAGAAAATAGTAGAATCTACTTCTTAGTGTTTTTGAGAGGACTGACTGAAGGAATATGTATGAAACAGAGTCCGGCACATAGCAAGTGTTACAGAAGTGCAACTATTATTATTATTACCTTCAGGACAAGCAAAACTTGACCAAGAACCTAAACTCCATGTATCTGAAATAAGACTCAGAAGGAAAAAATGCAGTGGCATTCCTACAGTTAGACAGGTCTTTGAAAGTATCTTTCTCAGAGGGAGCACAGTGGAGCCATTTTTACCGGGAGTTTGCAACCGCTACACAGTTAGGGATCATTACTACACTGTGTTCTGGTCAGAAAGTGGGGTTTCAGACTTCAAAGAGAATCGCCTCTCATTAAATGAAGATGAATGGCATTTTCCACATTCGCCGAAGTATAGCTCAGCATGCTAAGAGACCTCACATACATCGAGCCCTCATCCTGATTAGTCATGGCACTTAAAAATCTGAGGGAGACAAGCATCCTTTGTGGTCTTTTACGTTATGGCACTTCCTGTTAGAGTTTGGTACAACTGTATCGGCTTTGAGATACACAAATGCAATTAAAGTGTGTCTGGCTTTTTCCAAAAGCAAAGGGGAGATAAAGCTTCTGACAGCAGCTTTCTCGTTGTATGCTCTTTACCAAACCATTTGACTTTTTGCCACCTCATTCCTAGCAGTTAAGTCCTGGGTCATGTGGGTGGAAAGCCAGCTAATTGGAAAACAAATCGTACACAGACATAGGCATGTGCATCGACTCAGCTCCCATTTCTCCACAGATGTGTTTTGGGGCTTAGAAATTCTTCATAGGGCATTTGAGGTGACCATCTCAGTGTCCCTGTCCACTTCTGTTTTCCGTGATAAAACCATGAGAAGTGTCCATATTCAAAAATAGAAAATGAATGAGCTATTTTGGTAACGTCCCCTATAACCAAACACCACTCAGACCGCCAGCTATCTGAGCGCACCACAAGTCTCCCTGACTACCCACAAAGACAGAACTTCACGAAGTTGCTTTTTTTTTTCTAGAGAGAGGTAGATCGCAAACAAGTCCTTCTCGTTTCCTGCCTATCTGCTGTGAGCAGCCTAGCTTCGATGCTCTCTGTGTTGTACTACAATTCGAATAACTCTGCACATGAGATGGAGAGACGGGGTGGGCCTGGCTGTCCCAGCCCTCAGCTGTCTGGATCTCCCCAGCTTGGGGCCCAGACATGTGGGGAGCGACCGAGCCCCATGAGATTCTAGCTCCCAACCTCTGAGCCACAGCAGCCCACGTTGGGCAGAGCAGAGCTGAGCTATCCTGCCCTAAAGCGGATGGGAGATGTGTGAACCAAGTGAATTTTGTCGTTGTGATCTACTCAATTTGGGGTAGTTTGTCACGTAGCAGTCAGTCGATAATAAGAACAATGGGGATAAAAATATCTGCTCTACTTAGCGGGCTGTCATGAAGCTGTCCAAGAATGTGCATGAAAAACCCTCTGTAAACGCTCAAGCATGAGACAAACATAGAGTTGTTATAGGAGGGTTCGGGTAACACACAAGCCTATCTGTGTATATATGACAGAATTTCCAGCTATGTCCCACAGAGGAGCTGAATGTCTAGATCTGTTGACCCTCCCTGGGACTTCTCAGAGGCTTCTAAAATAATGACAAATGACGACAGGCCAAATCAGAGTCAAAAGAATTATGGTGTACTTTACACCTATTCTAAATATCCACAACATGGTGAGAGGATTTATGGGACAGGAATGCCTAGAGCATCACAGACGGTATCGCCTGCTGATGGTACACCTTGAAAGCTATACGAGTAACACTTTCACATTCTGTCGGGACTTCTGTAACTGTACACTCATTTGGAAAGTCTAAATCGGAGGCCACTGTGAACTTGAGTTCTGGACAGTTGGGCCAGGCCTGTGGTGCTGCCTAGAGCCTAGGGAGCTGAAAAGCCTTGCTTCTTCCTTGTCCTTGTCTTTCCCCAGCCTCCCTCCTACCGGGCCTCCGAGGTTCCTCTCAGACCCATGGAGTCTGTCCCACCGTAAACAGCGGCAGCAACCAGCACAATTCACATTTGTCCTGGGAATGGCAATTTGCCTGGCATTTTCATGGACAGCCTCTAATCTGAGCCTTACACCAAATGCATCGTTATGATTCCAAGGTAGCTATTATTATGATTTCGAGTTTACACGGGAGGAACGGTGGTCTCAGAGGTGAACAACGTGTCTGAGGTTAAATGACCTGCCTGGGGCAGAGCTGGGAAAGAGATGCAGGTAATTCTGAGTCCCGTCTTCTCTCCAGGGCGTCACACCTCGTCCCTGTGGCTAGACAGGACGGCACCTCTTGATACACAAGTAAGGGTTGCGATGATGGTTGTCACTGGTCACCAGCTGGGGTTCACTCAATGTGCCTTCGTTTTCTTTTCCGTAAAAATAACTTTGTATTTATGGAAGAGGATTATGTAATGGAACGTACTGGGAATTAGGGTAGATTTCAAACTTCAGTGTACCCCTACTTTCTAGCTTTTCTCTGTTTAAAATAGGAATAATAATACAATAATGACTAGAATTACAGTAAGAGTGAACAACAGAAGTTGATAGTATTCGGAATTTAACAGTTTACAAGGTACCTTTATCATACATTTGATTTTCATAACTACCCAGTAAACTTAAGTACATAGTACCCTATTTTATAGAACACGTAACTGAACTCACGGAGGTTAAATGCGTACTCTGCATTCTCTGAACAAATAAAAGTTGCCCTGTGGTTCGTACTCAAATGTTTGACTTCTTCTGTCCCTTTCTCAGCGCCTCCGGCCCAGCGTAACTCAGAGTCGGGGAGAATATTGCCTCTTCTGTGTCCTCGGCGGTGCAGGTGACTCTGGGGAACCCTGAAAACTCAGGTCCCTGGGCCCAATTACCCCGATACGGCAGTCTGGGATGAAGCCCCAGCATCCACATTTCTAGCTCCTTCTTGCTTGTGTTCGATAAACTTCAGAGCGAGAGCAACTTGGCCCTCAAACCTCAGTTCCATCGTCTGTAAAGGGGGTTAGCAGTGTGACTTAGCTCACAGGAGAGTACTGAAGTAGCGTGTGTAAGAGGCCTCTTTAAACCACTGAAGGCTACCAGGGCTGTTATCGTTACCCACTTCTTGCCGTGTATAGTGCAAAGTATAGTTGTGAGTTGAAAAGTTCTATCGGAAACAGTTTTACACAGCCCTCCGGGGTGCCACGTGCATGACATCCTGCACACGGGCATGCACGCAGCCTGGCGTAGGGGCTAAGTGAGAACCTGCTCCCTCGGATGTGTTGTTGGGGATTTACGTTCTGAATTCAATCCCAGCCAAGGACCCCGACCTCCGCAGTGATGAACGGTGTTATCGGCACAGCTGGTCCCCCCTCTGCCCCACAGGGATGGGCAGAATGAGGGGAGAGAAAGGAACCGGGGACCCCCAGCCCGTCCTCACCCACTGCCTCGTGGGCGTCTCCTTTCACACCAGCCTTGTCAAAGAGCCGACGAAGTGCAGATTTTGTCTTTTCTCGCTCCGTCTCGCCCGGGAATTAGCCGCCAACAGCGGTCAGCGAGATGGAGGCGGCGGCAGGGCGGAGGGCCCCCCGAAGCGCGGGCGAGAGAAAATCAGCCCCACGTGGGTTCACGTCCTCCAGGGCTTTGGAGTCGGGTTGAAATCCAGGCTCTGTCACGGGTTCGAAGTGTGGATTTACGTGAGCTACCTGGCCGCCTCGAGCTGCCGTCTCTTTGCTGTAGAAGATGAGTGATGCCCCATGGCACAGAGCAGTCGCGAATGGCGGCTGTCATGACTCCCCGAGACCGGAACGCACACAATGGGCAGAGGGGGTTTTGCCAGTTGCTTGAGATTTTGCTGGTTGCTAAGGATCCGGTTCACGAAGCGTCTACTTCCACTGATCTGGCATTTACCAGTCCCCACGGGTGCCAGTGAACTCAGAGTCTACCGTGTTCGTGTTCACTCAACGAGGACTTATTGTGCGTGTCCTATGTGGCAGACAGACTGGCAATGCAGAGACACCCCAGGCCCGTCCGGGACAAACCCCCGTAAGCACGACCCACGTCCGTGGCAGGTGCTGCTCTCGGTGCACGCACAAAGCATGCTACAACGGAGGGGAGCTGGCAGAGGGCAGAGGCGGGCTCTCCCCTGCGACTCGCAGCCCTCTGATGCGTCACCCCTTCCCTTCCATGTACCTTCCCGGTCCCGAGGAGGCAAATGAAGGATGTCCACCGTGTGAAGGACAGCCCCGAGAACGGTCCTAGGTCAACATTCCTGTAGCGTCCCCGCTCTGCGACCTGCCGGAGGCCCTGCCGGCCCGAATCCGAGTCCGCCGTCTCCACACAAGGCATTTCATTCAGGTTTGGAAAGTTACAGGCTGACGCAGCTCTGGAGTTGTGTTGGACTTTTTTTTTTTAATGTTTCATTTCTTTCCTTTTAGGATCTGTGCCCTAGTTGTTCTGGGAAACTTGTGACCTCTCTGTGTTTTTAATTAGAAGATGTCATTTTTCCATGGCAACCTATGGTGATGTCCTAAATAGAGAATCTGTAAAATCAGTTTCTGATGAGGGGCCGAGCAATTGGAATGGGAGGCTGCCCAAGGAAGGCTGATGCCCGGGGCTGCTGGGGAAGGTCCTCCACCGGAGGCCTGACCAGTGGAGAAGGGCCCCCAGGCGGAGAGTCACCACCAAGGATTCCTGCCACCACAGACCTTCAGCAGAGTAGGCCCCGCCGGGAACACTCTCCATCTGGGCTCATAAAACCCCGTTCTTGACAGTTGTGTGGGGGAATTTGCCCTTCCTGACTGGCACGAGAACAAAATCAGGCCAGCCATGAATTACAGTCTCTCCAGGGCCAACAGCCCATAGGTAATACCTTACAGAAGCCAGAAAAGCACTGATGGGAAATAGGTGAAACCAACCCAAGCTCCACGCGGCCAAATCTGAACGGACCCTTTAACCACAACATCTCACCTCCTACGGAAATGGGGTACCTTGGAGGGGTGGGGTGGGGGATGGAGAGGGGTGGAATGATGCAGGAAATAGAGAAATTAAGTACCACACTTTGCAAGTCAACACTGAGGAAACAGTAGTTAAATCATTTGGCAAAAAAAAAATTGACTGGTTTCCAAAAGAACACCCTAGATTTTGTAATTCTGGTTTTTCTTTCTTCTATTTTTTTTTTAAGTATAATTTTCATTCAGTAAGGCAGACGTTGATAAACACAAGGCATGGTGACCATGGAGATTACACTGGTGCATTTTTGAATGAAGTGGTAAAATGATATGCCGAGTTCTTCCTCTACGTTGCTCTAGATAAAAGGTCACCATGAAAATCCCCAGGGAGACCATTCGCCCAGTATACACATTATGGAAAACCCACTGGGTGCTAGGCCAACACTTGTTGACTGCTCGTTACTTTCTAGAACTGTTCAAGTACGATGTATGTATTAGTTAAGGACTCAGAATACTAATACCAATAACTTTCTCTTATTGCCTGCTTATTATGTGCCAGGAACTGTTATAAGAGACTTCATGTCTAACTAAATTTATATTCACTTTTGTTTTCCCCAATTTGCAAATTAAAAAAAAACAAACAAAAAACCCAAGGCATGCAGAGGTTGGGTGACTTTCCCAAGGTCACGGTCGGGATATGAAACCAGGCAGTATTGGCTCCAGTGTGTCTGTACTTGTAATGGCTATAAATATTACTTCTTCCTGCTCCATGTATGAACGCTTCTGGAATCAGGAAAGCATAGTTAACCCTGAGCTCATTCCCACCTCAGGGTCTTGCATGGGCTGTTCCCTCTGCTTGGCCTGCCCTTCCCTGCATCTTTGTTTGACTGCCTTTTTCTCGTCTTTCAGGACTCAGCTCAAATGCTCTTCTCGTACATGCTCTCCCTGACCCCCAAGCCTTCCCCACCCCAAGCCTTAGTCGTCCACCTCCTTTCCTTGTTTTTAGTTCCTTCCAGGTACTTCTCACTGCCAGAGATCGCCCAGCTCCTCCTCCCTGACTGAGCCTCCCTCCCAGTCACTGCTGTATCTCTTGCACGTGGAACAGTGCCTGGCACAGTCAGTCACTCAGTAACTGCACACGATCGGGGCACGGTGGCATTGGGTTTTGTCTCGAGCACCAACTCCAGTGCCAGCAGCCCCCATTATAAGAAGAGCAGTGATACCAACTCTAATAGGTGTGCATTATGAGCCAACATACTAAATGTTTCTCAGCTACATCCAGGAGGTAGACACTATTATTGTCTCCATTTCGCAGAAGAGGAAGCTAAGACCTAGAGAGAATACGTGAAGCTGCTGTCATCACAAGGCTGAGAAACCCTCCAGGACACATTTATATGCCAACCATGAGAAACAGGAAGTCACGGCCAGTCAGAGCACACCATGCAAGTCCCTAAGCACCCCGAGGCCTCCATTTCCTTCTTAGTTTAAGAGGGAAAGTTGAAGTTTCGTAGTTAAGAAGCCGAAGGGTCTAGAATTGCAGCACGGAACAGCAGACAGAACCTGGGCACTGGCTTTAGGATACCCGGAGGGAATTCCGGCTTTGGCCCTTACCAGTTGCCTAACCCCGGGCAGTGCTCCTGATGTCTTTAAGCCTCCGTTTCTCCACCTGTGAAATGGGATAACAGTCTTGCATTGCCTGTTTTGCAGAGATGTGGGGAGCAGGTGGGGTGGGGTACAGGGAGAGCCGCTAACACCGTGACTAGTGCGTCGTCAGTGCTCCTAAGTACCCTCCTTCCTTTGCTGCAACTCACTCGGTGTTTATCCCCCAAAAGGCCCTATGATTTCGGGACATTCGAATTCCGTGTGCCAAAAGCTCCATAGGTCACCTGTGGTCAGATGGCTGCCTTTGACCTCATTGGAGAAAGGATGGCTGGAACACGAAAGCAAAGAAAAGAAAAAAACAAGGACTGAGGAAAAGATTTCCAGGAAAAGCACAGGAACTTTTCTGACAGGAGATGATACAGCAGGAACCACACGGCCAGGAGGGCCCCGCTGAGGAGACAAAACAGTGTCATCAACAGTGGGTCACTGAGGACGCGGCGTTCCCGGGGCTCCACGCGGGGAAGGGCACACCTGGGAGGGAGTCACCTCCGCTAGCTAACAGCACCTGGAACCGGCAGGCCTCTTGGACACTTTAGAGGTGACACAGGTCCAGGTCCAACAGGGCGGCGGGTCCACCTTACCAGGCAGGGAGCCCCACCTGAGGGCAGGCGAGGCAGGAGTGGGGGTCGTGCCCAGCGCCCCGCCCGCCCTGCCCCACGCCATGCTCCGCTGCCTTCCAGCCCCATCTCAGGAGCTTCTCCTGAGCCATGGAAATGTGAGTCAAAAGGTCACTCGGAGGTAGACGGGCGAATCCATCCGGAGGGTTTCCTAACCTCACGGAGCGGCTGCAAGCCCGTGCTTAGATGGGCCCTTAAGCTACTGTGAAGTAGCCTGCCGTTTTCCACAGGGACAGGCGTCTGGCTAAAACCAGGCCGCACCTGGGGTCCCTCCCCCCATCAGGGCAGGAGACTGGGAGCCGCGGGGGCTCCACGGCGGCACTCGTGGAGCACGATGAGCTTGCTGGGCACCGAGGACCCCAGTCGGCACCAGGGAGGAGGCCCGGGGAGGAGTGATGTGGAAGGCTGAACCAAGTTGTAAGGGTGGACCGATGAAAAGGAAGGGAAGGCGTGTCCTGGGCAGAGAGAACACAGGCATGGCGTGTGTGTGTGCGCGCACGTGGCGTGCATGTGTGCACGTGCATGTGTGTGTGTGTGCGTGTGCGTGCGTGTGTGCCTGTGTCTTACAACAATGTGCTGTCTCTGGTTAGTGGACTGAAGCCACAAGCCTCATTATGAGGGGCTTCAGATTTCACATACAGGAGCTTATTCGAACCAGCGGCCACAGGAGAATCTGAGCAGTGGAGTGTTGAGATCAGGTTCAAGTTTCTACAGGATTCCTCCAGAAACTGTATGGGAAACGGGGTGGAGGGGTAGACCAGAGACAGCTGTGGCCAAGGACAGAGAAATGAGAACAGCAGTGCAAAAGGGCTGTACTGAGGGACAGTTAGAAGAACAAACCCACAGGCCACAGTTGGACGTGGAAGAGGAAAAAAAGTGTTAAAGATGATTCGTGGGGTGCCAGGTAGGTGGGGATGTTCAGCAAACAGTTGGCACAGGAGTGTTGCAGAGACTGATCCTGGTTTACATAACAATCATCCCCCACAGCCCACCTCCCTCCCAATTCAGTTACCGGGAGAGATCCTTTGATATTAGAAGGGCAGAGGCCCTAGGGATGAATTATGATTGGTCTAAACAAGTCGTGCTAATCTCACTCCCCTTGGCCCTTAGTCACATCTTAAGTGATGCATTCATTTTGGCTAATGAAACACACCGAGGGGCTTCCCTTGATGAATCAAAAGACAAGTTAACTGGGGAAATAACCCTTTGGCCATTTCCCCTTCTTCCCAGAAGGGAGCACAACCCCCACATCCAACATGTGCCCTTGCAGCAGTCATCTTGTGACCGTGAGACAAGAGCGTGAGAACAAAGCCAAAATACTGAGGATGGCAGAGCAGAGAGTGACAGCCTGGTCCCCGGTGGCATCTCTGAGCATCTGAATAAATGCTAGCATCTTCCCTCTCTGACCTTCTTGTTAAGATAAAAATGTTCTGTTAGTTTAAGGTATACTTAATTTAGGATAGGGTATATTAGGGTAATAAATTGACTCCAAAAGTGATGGCTCAGACAGGATTGACATCTGTTTCTTGGATTTGAGTGGACTAGGCTGTGTTTCCGGTCAGAGGTGGTGGCAAACTCGGTGGGACACAAACTAATGGCAGGAGGCCTGCTGTTGTGCCCAGGTGGCTGCCAAGGCTCTCTGGGCAGAGAATGGCCGTTAGCCAGAAGGAGGAAGAGGACAGAGACGTCCTTTGGGGAGGTTGTGTGGCTCAGACCTATTATTGCATCACCTCCACTCACATCCCACTAGAGAGAACTGAGTCAGGTGGCTGGATCTGAATGCCAGGGAATCTGAGAAATGTAGGACAACCAAGGAATAATATTCCAGCTTCTGCATATGGAGGGCTAAAATTTAATTTTACCATTACTATATGCAACTAAAAAAAAAAGTCCTAACTGATCGTGAAATAAGTTAATACAGGAAATGCTCCCCATGTAATTCTGTTCCTTCCTCTCCTCCTCATCCCCACTTGGGGAGCTCCAGATGGACAACTCTGACTTTTCTGGAATAAGCCATTAGGAAGGCAAGAGAGGCATGCATTGGAACGTTCCCCCAGCAGGAATCGAGCTCGGCATTTGAATTTTTTTGCAAGGGTGTCCCCATGAGGCAGTGGTCTTTCCTGACAACTTTAGTCACCCTGTTGAATACATATTGATGACCCTGGAACCTGAGTTGACACCACTGGCGGGTCTCATGGGTGTGTAGCATGTACAGTCATGGAGGGCTGTCAGATCCTCCCCTCAAAACTCACAACCACGGTGGCTAAGCACAAAGAGAACACTCAATCGTGGTTTGGTGTGGAAACTTTGGGACATAGGCACTAATTAGCTAGAGTCCTGCCTATTTATTATTCAAATAAATTCCACAAGGGCAGGAGCCACACTGTGTACATTTCATTGTCCCCCCCCCCCGCCATACTCTGTAAGGCGACGATAATCCTAACTAGCACGCGTGCAACTCTTCCTCGAAGCCGAGCATCATGCTATGTGTGTTACCAGAGGTATCTATTTAATTTTCATAAAAACTTTATCAGGCAGGTAGTATCACTGTCACCACTTTACAGATGAGGAAACTGAGGCTAAAAGAGGAGCCACCCAAGTACCAGAGTTCACAAATGGTCAAACCAGGGGCCAAGCCCGAAGGGCTTAAGTAGCCGGTACCCTGGACTCCCCCTCCCCCATTCATCCTGGTTGTAAGCATTAAAGGTAGAGCAGCTGGCACTGAGCACCCGGCTGGCATCCCGTAAATGCTCAATGAACGGCCATCATTGTTATGTCATCGTTCATTCTTAGTAGGTGCACGTGGTGTCATTTTCTTACTAGACTGCCAAGCGGGCCTGATACCAGTGACTACGAGGAAGCTGGCGGTTCCTTTGTTAGAAAGAGTGGGGACTTCGTGACATGGGAAC
This sequence comes from Lyroderma lyra, assembly GCA_004026885.1. NCBI lineage: Eukaryota > Metazoa > Chordata > Mammalia > Chiroptera > Megadermatidae > Lyroderma > Lyroderma lyra. The sequence continues at coordinate 2,621 of PVJL010007738.1, read as the reverse complement.
AACTGAGGTCTTGGTGACAGGCAATGTCTGGGGGCCCTGGCCCAGAGAAATGAAAGGTCCCAGCAGTCAACCTCCTTGTGTTCTCATTTATATGCCTTCACTTTCTAGTAGTAGTCATGAGTCCCTTGGAGAGCAAAGTTAGACTGAATCCATAAGTTGTTATTCTGGGAACTTTTCCTTAATGCAGCCTATTTTTCCAATATAAAAGTGTTACAAAACTTGGAAAATGCCATGAAGTAAAAAGAGGAAAAAATATCAACATAATTCTACTGCTCCAAGATGGTCCTGTTAACATTTCTGTGTTCTAATTGACATTTGATTCATTTTTTTGTTTGCTTTGTTGATAACACAAGAGACCCTTGAATTCCCATGCACCAGAGTCATAAAATTTTAAAAATCTGGTCCCTTTGGCCTGGGACACAGGGAGGTCCTGCTATTGGTCCGCTCTTAGACCTCGAGTCCCCCGGGAGCCGTTAGGCAGGTCCTGGCGGGGCAGTGGTCAGCGGGGCCCCTCCGCACAGGGCCACAGAGGCCCCGCTATCTCAGGGAAAAGCCAGCATTCTGCACAAGGGTCGGCCCCGTCCAGGAGGAAGTTTTCCTGGGCCCAGTTCCCACCCTTGTGGTCACATCACGGTGACGCAGCAGGAAGCCGGCGTCCCCAGAGCCCAGGTCTCTCACAGGAAAGTGTCGTCGGAGGTTCGGCATGGGCAGGAGGGCCATGCTCCCTGGGTTTCCCAACCCCCCGGTCCCCCTGGTGTCTGCAGCAGTGACGGCAGTGGTGTGCTCTCCCCCAGGTCGCCGTCCGGGCAGGCAGCCTGAGATCCGTCCTTTCCGATGTCGTGTATTTAACGACTGAGCAGAGGAAGCTGATTTTCCACTTGAAAAAAGTCAATACGCTAAAGCCTCGGACTTGGCCTTGCAGCCTGAGCGGCTCCGGTCACGGCACTGGTCTTCCCCCCGGTGGAATTTTCTTCCGGACCATGGTGAATGCCGCCGCGCGCTAGCCTGTGGGCGTCCTGTCACTTCTCACTCGTTTCCACACACTGATGAGCTCACCGTCCGAGGGGCTCTCCCTGGGGACCCCCTCAGCTAGAGGGAGGAGCTAAGGGCTGGAGCCGAAAAATCAGCATGGCGGGGCCTCTGCCACGGGTCCACCCTTGTGTCGGAGCAAGTGACGCTCACGGTAACCAGCCCTGAGCCCCTTGGAAGCTCCCGGGAACCCAGGTGTTTCCTGTACTCAGACTCCTTGAAGCCTGGTGACCAGAGTGGTGAGCTACCGAGACCAGACACGGCGCATTTCCCCAGTTCTTTGTCCTTGACTGCGGATGGTGTCATGGAATGTGTTACAAGAACACCAGCAGGGCTAAGGGGACACACACAGGACCACGGACTTGCCCCGGGCCCCCAGGAAGACGTGCTAGTGGCGTAGGAAAATGGCTTTAGGCTATAAAGCCCGCTGCTCTAGGAAGCGCCATCTTTTTGCCCCACAGACTCACACAACTTATGTCACTCAAAAAGGTTTCTTGAGCTCAGATTTGTCTACCAGTTCATCTCTCTGCTGCTGCCACGTCCCAGCTGTCCCGTGGCACGGTGTTGCCTCTGAGGTCCAGTTTGCCCTGTCTAATTGAATTTAGCCGAAATGTACCTCACCAGGTGCGACAGTGGTTACCTCGCAGTGAGGCCACATCTTAGCCACGGGGTCAGCTCAAATCTCAACTGTACGTGAAGACAAATGCGATTTGGGGGAGAAGCCTGCCTGTATCTCACAACCACTGCTCCATAGGCCTAAGGCAGTGGTTTCCAGCCTTTTCCCACTTGTGGACCCCTTTTAAATTCATTTCTATAAATTGTACCCCTTGTTTTTAACACAGTTGTTTGTAAATACTAACACTTTCGTTCAGTGCCTATCTTAATGTAAAATATTGGAAACAAGGTCATAAGTTAGGAAAGAAACATTACTACGCCAAAAGTACAAACCACAGATTTAATTTTACAATATTCGTAACATAGTTAAATACTGATAATGATGATTGAGTATTTCACAAACTTTAAATTTATTATTAATAATAATATTGATTTGTGTTATCTGAAAAGTCTGTAACAATTGTTAATGTAGATCACTAGCTGACTGAAACACTGTAGTGAGAATGTTGAGCTCGGGTTAGAATCCACATCAAGGTTTGGTTTTTCTAACCATTCCTGTTTTCAACCCCTGATCCATAACTGACACGCTCACAAATCACTGACAGTAATAACTGAAACTATGTGAAATATTAAATAGAAAAACTACTTGAAAAAATCACAATTAAAGACAGCACACTTACTTTTACTCAGTTAATAACTAAACTGATCAAACAGTCTGGCTATGGATGTATTATATGTTTGGGAAGTTCTAGAAACATCCAAATGGATTGTTCTGGAACTGTGAGTAATGACTGGTAGAAGAGCGGTGTGGGGGAAGGGTTCATGGCCACGCCCTCACCCATCATCATTCGCTCATGGGATCTGATGTTGAAGAGTCTCCATTAATGGTGATTCAGACTTAACATTTATTGTTCCATAATTAAACGCTTTGCACTTTTGAAAATTTACTTGTTTTTTGCCATTAGTGATTATTTTTC
>PVJL010007737.1:0-74405 GCA_004026885.1 Lyroderma lyra | reverse complement strand
TTATGTTATTTATCTCAGCTATGGTGTTCTGCCAATAGGTTTTCATTTCTCTCACAGCCTTTAGAATGGCTGCTTTAAATTCTCCGTCACTTAAATTCGACCCTTCCAGATGTAACAAGCTGTCTTCTGGGTTAATTTCATGTTCTTTCTGAGGAGTTTTAGTTTTTAAGGAATTCATCCTGTCCGCTGGGATCTTCCTGTTTGACATGAGGGCTTTATGTTCACTGCCCAGATTATTGCTTTTGTGGTGTCTTGCTATAGGGCAGACACTAGGTGGCGCTGGGGGTCAAGTTTTGGGGGAGAGGGGGCTGTTTGTTTCTTGTTTCTGATCTCCTACTGCGTTTGGAGGGTATGCACATATATCCTGGGGAGAGGCCAACAAAAGGCTTTTGGCCCTTTGCTGGGGAAAATCAGTCTTCCCAGCCCTGATTCAGTACCTGGCTGTCTAAAGGCTCACACTGCTTTCGGAACTCTGGGGTGCACGAGGAAGTGCCCGCTCCATAAGTCTAAAGCTGTGGGCCTGGCCTGAGACAGCAGGGTCGCCTTTGCAGCAGGCTGGGAACAGGAACTGCAGCCTTGTGTAGGTCTCCAGGGGGCTTAGAGCTGGGGTGTTATCTTTGCAGTTCAGAGTCCTCGCTCAGCCCTTCTACCACTCAAAAGTTCCAGAGGCTGGCTCCCAAACTCCTTCCATCCCCAGCTCCCAAGTCTCTCTCCCCTCCCCCAAACTGCGCAGCTCCATATAGTCAGCAGGAATCGCGTCCCGCGTGGTCCGTCTCTGCTCCCTTCCCTCTCCCCGACTCACCCCTTTCTCGCCAGCCTTCAGGTTTACTTGCGATTTGTGGATTTCTCAGCAGCCGGTTTGTCACTCAGGGTCCGCTTTCTTGGCTCCTGGACAGCCATTCAATTGTGTTTTCTGGGAGAGGCTTTAGGAACCTCCTTTCCAGTCGCCATCTTGTCTTCTCTCCCCCCTTTCAAATTTAAATGCCTTTTTATTTCTATTTTGCCAAATTTCTCTGGCTGGAACTTCCAGGGTTATGTTGAATAGAACTGGTGCGAACAGTCATTCTTGCTTTCCTCCTTACCTTAGGGAAAAAACTTTCCATTTTTCAACATTGACTATGATATTTGTTGTAAAAATATATGAACTCTATTTTGTTGAGATTGTTTTCTTGAGAACATCTCAATCTTGAGATTGAGTATTTTATCATGAAAATGGTAATGAATTTTGTTAAATGCTTTCTTCTGCACCCATTGAGATGGTCATTTTTATTTTCATTCTATTAAATCATCTTTTGATACCATGAATAAATACCCCTTGTTTCTGGTGTAAAATTCTTTCAGTGTGCTACTGAATTTGGCTTGGTTAATATTTTGTTGAGATTTTTTGAATTATTGTTCATAAGTGACATTGGTCTGTAGTTTTCTTGTAGTGTCTTTGTATGACTTTGGTATCAGGGTAATGTTGGCCTCAGAGTGTGAATTAAGAAGTAGTCCTTTTCCATTTTTTGAAAATATTTGAGGAATACTGGTATTAGTTTTTTTTAATATTTGGAAGAATTCACCAATAAAGGTCAAGAGTTTTTATATCCAGAATATTCTCATTAGTGATTCAATCTCCTTACTTCTTATAGGTCTATGCAGATTGTCTGTTTTAAATTAAATTTAAACTAAAAATATAAAATATTCCACCCTGACCTCTGGCAACCACTAATCTTTTCTCTGTATATGTGAGAATATACAGAGGGTGCCAAAAATGCTTATACAGTTTAAGAAAGAATAAATTGTATTAAAATTGTAATATTCAATATATACAAATAACATAAGATGAACACAAGTCACATTTGACTTCTGCAGTTACAAGAGGTGCTTAAAGTGGTTACCATCAGCATCCAGAAACTTCTGATTACAGCGAACTACTGCTTGAGCAATGTTGACCAAAGTGTCCACTTGTATCACTGTGCATTCCATTTCACTTTCTCCCTGAAGTACCTCCAGCATAGCTGGTTTTCTATGGTACACCACATCCTTTAAGGTTCTCAATAGGTAGAAGTCAAGGAGTGTTAACTCAGGAGAACATGGGGGAAGTTAAATGTTTTTGAATTTCAAAAACCACTTCAAAATGATTTTGTGCTCCTCAGATAACAACTGTGCTGCCATTTTTTTTTTTTTTTTACTGTTCTGCCTGTGGCACGATGATGCTAGCATTCATTTGATTCATATCATCTTTTGAGCTAATGGCATATACACATTGCTACCATAATTCAATTCAACTTTGAAAAAATAATACATAGATAACATCTCTTAAAATGTATATACATTTTTGACACATCCAATATATTCATTCCACATGTAAGAGAGATTTTGATATTTTATGCTAATTGCTTTTTGCTGTCTGACTTATTTCACATAACATAATGCTCTAAAGGTTTATCCTTGTTTTCTCAAAAGTCAAGATTTTATTATTTTTATGGTTAGATAATATTCATATATTCACACTTATTTTATCTATTAATGGGTACTTAAGTTGTTTTTATACCTTGGCTATTATGAAACACACTTTAATGAACATGGGCATGCATATATTTTTTCAGTTAATATTTCTGTTTTCTTCAAATAAATGCCCAGAAGTAGAATTGCTGAATTATATGGTAATTCTAGTTTTAATGTTTTTAATGAACCTCCATAATATTTTCTCCAGTTGCTATACCAATTTACAGTCTTATCAACAATGCACAGAGTTCCTTTTTCTCCACACCCTCACCAACAGTTGTTATTTTTTTGTCTTTCTGATAATAGACATTCTAAAAGTTTGAGATGATACCTCATTTTGCATTTTCTTGATAATTAGTTATTTTGAACATTTTTTAATGTATTTGCTGGACACCTGTATGTATCTCTTGGAAACATGTTTATTCATATCTTCTGCCCATTCTTTTTTACCCACTTGTCTTTTGGCTTTGATTATTGCATTCTTTTTATTTTTCATTTACATTTGACATACAATATTATACAATATTATATTGGTTTCAGGGTGTAGATCATAATGATGATACTTTATATAACTTACAAAATCTTCATTTTGATACATCTTCTTTCCCTCTGATACCATACATAGTTATTATGATATTATTGACTGTATGCCCTATGCTGCACTTTACACCTTTGTGACTATTTGGTGACTATGAATGTATACTTCATTTCTCCACCTTACTCATCCACTCCTCCAGCTCTCCTCCTATCTCCCCAACAGATCTAGTACCCATTTGACACCACACAAAGTTATTGCAACATTATTGGTTATATTCTTATGTTATACTCTACATCCCCATGACTATTGCTTTGTAATAAGCAAACTAAACTTCCCAATCCCTGTCTTTCATTTTACCCACTCACCTAACACTCCTCCTATCTGGCAACAAACAAAATGTTTTCTATATTTGTTTCAGATATAAAAAATAATAAATCCCTTGTTTATTTTCTTCTTTAGATTTTATATATAAGCAATGAGAACTTGCATTTGTCTTCCTCTGTTTGACCCTCTACTCAGTGCAATACCCATACATCTTTTGATTGAAGCTTTTAATCCATATAACTTGAAAGTAACCATTGATAGATATTTAGCTATTCCCATTTTATTATTTATAATTTTATTTATAATTTATAATTCTGCTACCCCCACCCCCATCTTAAAGAAGTCCCTCTAACATTCTTTGTAGTACTGGTTTGGTGGTGATGAACTTCTTTAGCTTTCTGTTGTCTGGGAAGCTCTTTATCTGTCCTTCAGTTATGAATGATAGCTTCACTGGATATTAATCTTGGTTGTAGATTCTTGGTTTTCATCATGTTGAATATTTTCTGCAAGTTCCTTCTGGCCTGCAAAGTTTCTTATGAGAAATCAGCTGAGAGTCATATGGGTGCTTCCTTGTAAATTACTACTTGCTTTTCTCTTGCTCATTTAAAAATTTTCTCTTTGTCTAGGAATAATAAGTGTTGGAGAGGGTGTGGAGAAAAAGGAACCCTCATGCACTGCTGGTGGGAATGCAAACTGGTGCAACCACTATGGAGGACAGTATAGAGGCTCCTCAAAAAATTAAGAATAGAGTTACCATATGACTCAGTAATCTCACTTTTGGGTATCCACCCCCAAAATTTAGTCCTCACAGACTTATGCACCACAATGTTCATCATAGCAAGTCATGGAAACAGCCAAAGTGTTTTTTGATAGACCACTAGCTAAAGAAGCTGTGGTACATTTACACACTGGAATATGACTCAGATATTAGAAAAGATGAAATAGGGACATTTATGACAACATGGATGGACCTTAAGACCATCATGCAAAGCAAAATTAGCTAGACAGAAAAAACCAAGACCCATATGATTTCACTCATTTGTGGAACACAAACCTGAAAGCAACAAAGAAACAAAAACTCATGGACACAATCAATAGTTTACTGGTTAGTGGTTATCTGAAGGTATGGGGGGAGGGAGGTGGGAGAGAAGGAACAAAGTCTCAAATATGTGGTAATGCAAAGGGAACTGACTGTGGGTGATGAACACGTAACACAACACACAGATGATACACTGTAGAATTGTACACTTGCAGCCCATGTAATTTTTACTAACTAATGTCACTCCAACAAATTTAACAATAAAATAGTTTGTCTTTAACATTTACCATTTTAATTATTATGTGACTTGGTGTGGGCCAGTTTGGGTTCATCTTGTTTTGAACTCTCTGTGCTTCCTGAGTTTGTATGATTATTTTCTTCACCAGGTTAGGGAAGTTTTTAGTCATTATTTAAGTAAGTTTTCGATCCCTTGCTGTTTCTCTTCCCCTTCTAGTATTCCTATGATGTGAATATTATTATGCTTGAAGTTGTCCCAGAGGAATTTTAAACTATGTTTATGTTTTTTAAACTCATGTTTTTGGATTCTTTTCTCTTTTTGTTCTGATTGGGTGTTATCTGCTAGCTTTTCTTCCAAGTCACTGATTTGTGCCTCTGCTTCATCTACTCTGGAGATTCCCTCTATTTCATTTTTCATTTTCTTTTTTGTAATTTTTCTTTCTGTGTGGTCTCTTTTAATCGATTCGGTGCCTTTCTTTATGCTTTCTCTCTCTCTCTATTGAAATTTTCACTAAAATTTTTTATTATTCTTATAACCATTGTTTTGAGCTTTGTCTGTAATAGACTGTTCCCATCTTATTTACTGTGATTTTCTGTTTTTTTCTCTTTCCAGTTGTATTGCTTTGTTTTCCCATTCTGGCAACCTATGCCTATCTGGTTGTAGATATTCTGCTCCTTAACCTGACACTCACTGCTGTAATTTCTTTGAAGTTCACTGGTAATGTTGGGAGAAGGTGAGGAGTGCAGAGGTCTGAAAGGGTAGGTGAATAGTGGAAGTCAACTAGGGTTTATACCTTTGAGTTTGGGCAGTACAGGCTTACATCTTTCTGTTTTCAATTTGCCTCAAATTCCCTGCCCAGACAAGACTGCCTAAGGGCAAAGAAGTGTGCCCGTAGCCTTTTCTTTCCTTCCCTTTCCCAGCCTGAGAGAAGTTGAGTGGCAGCTCCTCACTGCCCATTTCTCTCCCTCCTCTCAGAATTGGAGTGAATTCAAGCTATGGCTTTTCTCAGGACCAGTACCTGCATCTCTTGAGGTCAAAGTGAGGTCTGGTCGCAGTGTCTCATAGCTCTAGCTTTTGGGCTTTTTTTCTTTCTTTTATCTCTGTCCTACAGACTGAGCAAGGTCCAGAATGCTCACCCATCATTTTCTTCCTCTTCCCTCCCTCAACCACATAGTTCCAAGCAGAAACCCTTGCACAGCTATGTCTTCATTTCCCCTTTTCCCCCCTCAGTTTGCCCCTCTTCGCAGATAACTTCAATGCAATGAGTAGTCTCTTAGTTGCATTTGTGTATTGGGTAGGGAAACTTTCATTGAATTATAGTGGTATTCTTAGTTGTAACATCCAGGGGAATTTTTCAGGAGTGTCTCTAACACCATCATTTTTAGAGAGAGTCCTCCTCTGCCCATTTTTGAATGAACTATTTGCTTTATTTGCTATTGAGTTCCAACTCTTTACATAGTAGGATATTACATACTTATCAGATATATGATTTGCAAATATTTTATTTCATTTATTACATTACCTTTTGATGTTGATGATGGTTTCCTGTGCTGTGAAGATTTCTTGCTTTGATATAACCTTACTTGTTTATTATTTCTTTTACTTTTGGTATCAGATCCAAAAATATCACCACTAAAACCTATATCAAGGAACCAACCCCATATGTTTTCTGCTAGGAGTTTTATGGTTTCAGGTTTCATATTCAAGTGTTTAATAATTTTAAGTTAATTTTTGTATACTATATAACATAGGGGTTCAATTTCATTCTTTTGCTTGTTGCTATCTAACTTTCTAACACACACACACACACACACACACACACACACACACACACATATAGTTTACTATCTATTTTATGGGTATCTATTCTACTCCACTGATCTATGTGTCTGTTTTTATGTCAGTACTATGCTGTTTTAATTACTATGTCTTTGTAATCTAGTTTGAAATCAGAAAGAATTATGATTCCAGATTTTCTATTATTTTGTTATTTAATCTTAGTAAGTTTTATATGCCTAAGAATTTCTAAATTTCATATAGGTTACTCAATTGTTTGATATGTGGTTGTGCATAATACTTTCTATAATCGTTTTAGTTCTGTAGAATCAGTAGTAACATTTTTATTATCCCCTTTTTTCTACTAGCTTTGGTTTTAGTCTGTTCTCTCTCCAGTTCCTTTAGTTGTAAAGTTAGTCTGTTAATTTGAGATTTTTGTTATTTTTTTAATGTAAGAGTTTGCAACCATAAATTTTCTCCTTAGCAGTATTTTTCCTATGTTTCATGAATTTTAGTGTTTTGTTGGTTTTTTAAATCATCTCTATATATTTTCTAAAACTCTTGTAATTTCTTTGCACGAGTAGTTGTTTAAGAATGTGTTGTTTAATTTTCAAAAATGTATGTTTTTCTAAAATATTTTCTTCTTATTAATTTCTAACTTTATCCCATTGTGGTCACAGAAGATGCTTTGTATAATATCTATCCAAAGCCACTTAATTTGTGGCTTTATATATGACCTAGCCTGCAGAACATTCCATGTGTACTTAAGAAAAATGTGTTACTGTTTTCGTGTGTTTGCTTGTTTTTGTTAGTGTTCTATATATATGTCTGTTAGATCTACTTAATTTATTGTGTTCAAGTTCTCTTTTTATGTATATATTTTTGGTTTTTAGTCCATTTTCATAATGGAGTCCTAATTTAAGTCTATTATTATAGACCTGTGTGTTTTTCTTTTCTGTCAATTTTTGCTTCATATATTCCAATGGTCTGTTAATAGGCACATAAATGTTTATAATTAATATATCTTCTTGCTGTATTAAACACATTATTGCTATATAATGGGCTTCTTTATCTGTTGTAAACTTTTTGGTTTAAAGTTTTTTGTTTGTTGTTTGTTTCATGATATTAATCTAGCCACCATTGCACTCTTGGTTACTATTTGCATAGAATAACTTTTTCCATATTTTTACTTTTAATCTCTTTATGTCTTTTGATCTAAACTAACTTTATTATAGATACCACATAGGTAAATAATACTTTTTAAATTTTTTCTGCCAACCTGTATATTTTGATTAAGGAGTTTAATTCATTTAAAGTAATTACTCTTAAGGAACTTAGTTCCATCACTTTTTAATTTCTTTTCTATGTGCCTGATAGGTTTTTTGCCCCTCAGTTTTTGTATCATTTTATTGTTTTGTGTTTGCTTTATATTTTATAACATAATAGTTAAATTATTTGCTTATTTACTTTTGTGTTATTTCATAGCTGTTTTATTTGTGACTACCACAGAGATCACATTTAATGTTCTAAAGTTGTAACATTCTAATTTCAATTTATATTAATCTAGCTTCAGCAACATACAAAAACATCTGCTTTTATATACCTCTTCCTATACTGCTTTTGGACACTGATGCAACAAAATTACATATTCATACTTTTAATGACCCCCAAACCTAAACTAATCATTATTTTAAATTCATTAGTCTCTTAAATTAAATGGAAAGCAAAATGGAGAGCTATATAAAGTTACAATATGATGTTTTTGACAAATATTTTTAAAAAATACATTAGTTTCTTAAGTCATGTAGACAACATTATGTACAGTTATAAACTATGTATAGTTGTAATAATACTAGTTTTTATAATTGCCCATGTATTTACTTTTATTGAGAATTCTACTTTATATATAACTTCAATTTACTTTCTAATTTCTTTTTATTTCAGTCTGCAGGACTCCTTTAAGCATTTTGTGCAGGATAGAGCTAGCAGTAATAAATGCATTTTAAAATTTATTTTATTTATTTTTTATTGTTAAATTTATTCAGTTGACATTGGTTAGTAAAAATTACATAGGTTCCAGGTGTACAGTTCTACAATATATCATCTTTCCATCACCATATATTTATTTTTGTTTATATAGTAATTTCTTAAATTTCCCTTTTCTTCTGAAGGATGATTTGCCAACTATAGAATTATTGGTTAACAGTTTTATTTGTTTGTTTTCTGTTAATGTTTCAAATATATTTCTTATTGCTCCATGGCCTCCAGAGTTTCCAAAATCTGCTTATAATTTTATTGATGATCTCTTGCATATTACATGCCAACTTTCTCTTACTGTTTTCAAGATTCTTTTTCTTTGGCATTTATTAATTTGATTAAAATGTTTCTCATTGTGGGTCTCTTTGATTTCATCTTACTTAAAGTTTGCTAAGTTTCATGGTAGTGTATGTTAATGGGTTTTGTTGTTGTTGTTTGTTTTTTTTTTTATTAAACCTGGGAATTTCTCAGCCATTATTTTTTCAAAAGTTTTCTTTGCCCCTCCATACGTATGCTGGTTTTCTAGATGATGTCTTATAATTCCTTTAGGTTCTATTTACTCATCTTCGATACTTTTTTTTTCCCTCTCTATACCTTACTCAATAATATTCATTGTTTTGGATTCCAAAATTACTGATTCTTTCTTCAACCTGTTCAAATCTGCCTTTGAATTCTATTAGTGAAAAGAATATTTTAGTACCTTCATTTGCACAATGTTTTGTTTGTTTTTATTTTGGTTTTCAATCTCTTTATTGGTAGTTCCTTTTATTTTCATCTATCTTTACCTGACTTTCTCCATACTATCTTTTAGTTCTTTGAGCATCCTTAAGTCAATTGTTGTAAAGTCTTTTTCTAGTAGATCTGCTATCAGCTCTTTTTTCAGATACAGTATCATTTGCCATTTTTCTTACTTGCATGGGCCATACTGTCTTGTTTCTTTGTATGCCTTTTCATTTTTTGTAACTAGATATTTGAATATAATAATATGATAATCCTAAAAATAAAATTTCCCCTTCTCTGATTTTGCTTTTTAAAAAATGTTTTTGGTTACTTTGTTGTTTTTTTTGTATTTATTTGTTTGTTTGTTTAGACTGTTTCTGTGCCAAGGATTAGATTTAGGTGTAAACTTAAGGTATTGTCAGGTTTTTTTCTGAGCCTGTGTTATTTCTTGACCACACACAGTTGCTTTCTAACTCTCGATTTATATGCAGTTGCATTTTAATGTCCTAGTCTTTAATACCTGATTCCAAAAACAGAAAAAGAGGAAAATGAAAGTAGAAAACAAGGACACTAGCATTTTATCTCCTCAGAGTCATTTCTGCTATAAGGAAAGGTGCTTGTCACAATGGAAAAAAGTGCAACAACAATGACTGCTCACTATTTTGTTGTACATGTGTGATCAGAAGCAGTAACCAGTGCACATGTGTGATCAGAGCACAGATTGCCAATATTTGTAGGACAGGGTTTTCAGTTTTGGTTTGTTTTGTTTTTTGTTTTCTTGTCCACCCTGTTTCCTATAAGCGATGTGTAGGCATGTGCACAGTTGACTGACACAAGGCTGGGGATGGAGGATGGGATGCTGGTTATATTAGTAGCAACAATTAACTATTAACACAATTTAGTCTTAAGTCTTCCCCCTGGAAGTTGCAAATGTTCAGTAAACTATAGAAACCAAACTAATTACAAATTCTGCCAGTGCAATTGTTGTCTGGGTGAGGAAACAGATTCCTGGTACTTTATACTATGCCATTTTCCCAGAATCTTCTCATTTCCTTTGCTTTTTGAAAAGTATGTATAAGCAATATGACATTTAATATTTTTATGTTTTATCTGTATAATATTGGTATTATAACACACACCATTTTTAAGCACTTAATATTTCTCCATTTAGCATTCTATTTTAACAACTTATGCATGCTGCTTTTGTGGAACTTTGTTAACACATAGAAAACATCTTATATATTTATTTAACACTTTGAAAACCTACTGAATAATTTCTGAATTGTTGCATTAGTTCCAAGGAATGAGAGATAAAATTAATGTGGTTGTAGTGAGGACTATTAGCAATTATTTTTTTTTTATTTTTACAACAATTGTATACAGGTTTATTTTTTCATGACAGTGATGGCAAGAGAGAACAGGAAGAGATTGACCAACCCACAGACTAATAGTTGGAAGTCTACCAAAAATGTTCTCTGAATACAGTAAGGAGATATGAGGAGGACCCAAAAGAAAAGGATTTATTTATAAAAATTGTGTATTTAAATGCAATAAAAGTATGAAGCTTCCTCAGAAAATTGGGAATGGAGTTACCATATGACTTGACAATTTGAAAACTGTCTGCAAAGGCATATGTATCCCAATGTTCAACTCAGTGCTGTTCACAGTGGCCAAGTCATGGGAACACCCAAAGTGCCCTTCAATAGAAGACTGGATAAAGAAACTGTGATACAGGAGTTCCCTGGTGGTGTAGTGGCTTAAGGCTTCGGTGCTGGTGCTGTCAACGCTGTGGCCTGGGTTCGATTCCCAGCCAGGGGACTACCCACATACTACAAAAAAAAGAAAAAGAAAAAGAAACTGTGATACATATACACAATGGAATATTACTCAGCTAGAAGTAAAGATGAAACATTGCCATTTGTGACAAAATGGATGGAACTTGATATCATCATGGTAAACAAAATAAGCCAGGGAGAAAAATCCAAAAACCATGTGACTTCACTCACATGCAGAATATAAAACTGAAAGCAACAAAGAAACAAAAACTGATGGACACAGTCAATGATTTAGTGGTTACCTGACGGGGAGGGGAAGGGCAGTGGAAGAGCATGGAAGTGGAAGGGAAACCAAATATATGAAAAAATAACTAACTGTGGGTAGTGAACACATAATGCTACACATAGATGATGCACTGTAGAATTGTACACCTGGAACCTATATAATTTTCGCTAACCAATGTCATCTCAATATATTTGACAAAAAAATTTGTGTAGTTTTTCTTACATGCTTAAACTTCGGTCAACTTCAAAGTATTCTCCATTTGATGTAATACACTTACCAAGACTTTTTTTTACTGCTCAAAACAGGCTTTGAACTTGTCGATTCTGATGCTGTATAAGTTCTCCTGACATTTTTTGTTTCACTTCTTCCACATTGGCAAATGTTTCTCTTTGAGGACCCTTTTCATCTAGGGAAACAAAAAGATGTTGCTTGGAGCAAAAATTGGGTAACTAGGAAGGGTGGGGTATAGGAGTCATGCCATTTTTGGTCAAAAACTGCTGAATACTCAGTGTGGTATAGGCAGGTGCATTGTAATGGTGAAATAACCAGTTATCTGTTTGCCACAACTCAGGATGTTTGTTCTTCAAATCATAATGCAATCTTCTCAAAATTTGTAGATAAAACTTGTGCTTTGTTATTTGGCCCAGAAGTACAATTTCTGAGTGCAAATTCCTCACATATCAAAGAAAGATAATTTATTTTATTTTGGATCCCCCCTCATATGTGCCATCATTTCTTAAGGATGTCAATGTAAATGACTTAGACAAATATGAGATTTATGAAGGTATCTGATAAATACCCAATAGCATGTGTGATTTTTCCAGTTCTGTGGTTTTACCCCTTGATGTTCACTGTTTACTGCATAACAAATTATTCCAAATTTTAGTAACTTGAATAACTAAGTCATTACCATTGCTAAGGAGCTGTGGGTTGGCTGAGAATCTCCTGTCTTGGCTTTTGCATGTTTCTATGGTTGACTGTCGGTCAGATAAGTTCCTTTGCTAAACTCTCAAATGACGAGAACCTCAGATGAAATAATTAGTGTCTCCTCCATGTGAGCTTTCATTACCCAGTAAGCTCTTTTCAGTTTATCCTTTTCACTGCAAAATTTTTGAAAAAAAAGTGAAAATATGCAAAGCTACTTAAACCTTAGTTGCAGTACTTCCATATGCTCACTTCTGCTGCAAGCTACTGACCAAGCCCAGCATAGATTTTAGTGATATGGAATTAGACATTTTTATTAGATGTTATGAAGTCTAATTGTGAAGGGTCTGGATGAAGACTTATAACACTTTTTACAGTGTCTGTAATGGTTTTGAAAGTTGTAATTTCTTCCTATCTCTATTATCCTTAGCTGACTCTGAAATCAGTTTATTGTCTTGGCACATTAATTTTAACAATTGTATTCTGAAATGTAAGAAAGTCAGTGAAACATCATTAACATTATTTTTCTATAAATATGTAGAGGGTCAAATATAAAGTGATGGAAGGAGAATTCACTTTGGGTGGTGAATACACAATGCGATATATGTATATGTATTCTAATAAATGATGTAGAATTTTACACTTGAAGCCTACATAATTTTACTAACCCATTCATTCCAATAAATTAAATCCAAATTAAAATAAATAAATGTTATAAAAATAATTAATTATAATTATTTGGGGAATATTTGAAGAAAAACTCTTAAAAGTAACACTAATAATATTTCTACCCTACTCATCTATTGTGAAATATTTTCCATGTAGCTAGCAACTTGAATACAAATTTTAATTCCTGTGTTTATACTCACTGCTATATGCATGTTTTTACTACTGCTGAGAAGTTTACTTCGAGGTTTTTACTCTAATACAATACATTTTATTTTGTAACAAAAGGCTTTGATATGTTTTGCAGGACAAAACATATTGCTCCTTGATGAAAAGAGGGTCCCAGAGAGAGTTTGGGCAAGAAGTCTTACTGTGTTTCCTCTGATATCAATTACATACAAGTTTTTTTTTTGTGTTTTTTTGTTTGTAATCTCAAAGATTATAGCATTTTTCAAATAGTGACAAAAATTTTTATTCAAAAAGCTCTGGGTTGTAAAATCCTTATTGTTCACAAAATGAAAGTAAAATGTTTTGAAAACACATCAAAATAATGATGATTTTTGTCTTTCAAAAGTCTACACCAAAATGTTATGTAAGACCCAAGTAGTATTTTAGTAATGTCTTACCTCATTAAATAATACGTGAGGCAGAATGATTGTTTTAAATTTCTACATAGATGAATTCTCATAAAGTATTCTCCAAAATACTTTAAATTTATTGAATTCGCTTTCTTTAACTTTAACTTATCTATGCTTAAATGTGTTTTCCTTGGTGATATTGGTGTTACAGTGTTTTCAGTGCATAATTTATTTTATGAAAATTCAAAATAGGGCATCAGGTAATGTATCTTATTGAATTACTCACTCTGAATAACAAGTCAAGAATGTATTTTTAAGTGACATGTACACTCTTAAATTTTATATGTAAAAATTTTCTATTAAGTTCCTAAATCAAAAAGTAAAGTCAGATTTATGGTTTGAACAGAATGTAGCGAAATCAGTTTTGCTTATTTATCCCACTTATGTACAACTTAACATCCTGAACATCATATATAGAACATATATATATTAAGAACCAGAAAGGCTGAGATAGAAAAGCGGATTATCCAGAGAACTCATACCTCAAGTAAAGGCATGGTAGTAAGGAGCCTGGGAGGTCTTTTTGAACTTGTATATCCTGGTTGGAAAAAACTTTGACTCCCTCCTTTCTTCTATTTTCTTAAGTAATGACTTCATCAACTATCTTCTTTAGGTGTCTTTTTAGTAGCTATGGCAAACTTTTCTTTGAGCTGTCAGGTATTTTGGTTCTTAGTTTTCATTTGGCTTCTTTGTTTTACTCCCAGTGTTGCATTGAAGTCTTTGCAGAGGCACCAACAATTATTTGAAGGTAAAAATAACAGGGGGTTTTGGAATTGAAGTTGGTTAAGTATGTGAACAAAAGACATAAACAGACATCTAGCCGTCCAGTTTTCCTTCCCTCTTTTTATTGCTACACATGGTAACCCTGACACCTTGGGATGCAAGAGTGGTCACTTTGGGCATGGTAGTCAAGTTTTAATATCAATTCCCCTTGGTAGCCATATAAACAAGGTGTGGGCTAGCTTGAATAAGGACAGCATTGTTCTTTAATGTTTCTACTCTCACACCTTAACAATGGTCCTATGGAACATGAACATATTTGAATCTTAATTGGAATTTTTATGTATATTTACTTTTTCTAAATTAAAACCTATAAAATATTTTTATAAAAAATAAATGAAGAAATGGGATTAGGTTAAATTTTTAATTCATAGAAAACAACTAAAAAATAACAAAACAAATTAAGTTTTATATACTAAACAAAAATATCTTAAATTTTATATATCCTAAGATACAATGTTGATAATTGCAGTGCAATTAATATTATTCTAATTTAATACATAATTCTGAATTCTTAAACTTGTATGATAAACAACCTAAATCCCATGCAAGGTCTCCCACGGTTGCAATCACAGTGTTGGCCAAGCTGTGTTCTCATACAGAGTTCAGGATCTTTTTCTAGATTCATTAAAGTCATTGGTGGGGTTCAGTTATTAATATTTGTGCTTGTAGTACCGAATAAGTTCCCTGTTTTTATGTTGTGTGTCAGCAACTGGTTGCCCTCAACTCCTAGTGGCTACTTTCTAAAGTAGTTAAGCATGTGGCCTTCTCCCAGCTAGGCAGCTTACCTCTTCAAAGCCAGCAGGAAAATTTGTCCCAGTTGTAACATCCTATGTTCATAAGAGCTCACACTTAACCAAGTCTTACTACCCAAAAGAATCTTCCTCAAATTGGTTAACTCAAAATAACTAATTTGGGAGACTATAGTTGCAAAATTTCTTTTCCTTTGTCATTTAATGGAGCCTCATCACAGGAGTGAAACACACTGTGGTTGCAAGCTCAGTCCCCAGTCAGAGGATAATACAGTGTTCGACAGGGATTAGGACCCCAGGAGCCATTCTAGAATTATTTTCTACCACAACTCAGAAGCTTACAAGGTCTGACAATTAAGTTCATGAACTTGCTGCCGTGTGTTGGCAACACCATACAAACAACTTCGTAAAGTTTCATAACCTTGGTATATCTGTATCTCCCAACTGTGTTCATGTCAGTAAAGTGGCTGATTGGCATTCATTATTGTTGTTGCATGTTTTTATGTGCCCTTGTGAGATGGTGGAGCTTAAATTAGAGCAATGAACAAACATTAAATTTCTTGTTAAACTTGGCAAGAGTTTAACAAGAAAGAGAAATCAGGAAGAGGTTAGTCCAAGTTTATAGGGATAATGCCATGTAGAAAACGGCAGTGTACAAATGGATTAAATGTTTACCTAAGAAGAAAGAAAGTAAGGTCAGGGAGGCCAGTAATGAGTAGAACTGAAAAAAAAAAAACTCATTGCAAAAATTCATCAAATTGTGCATCAAAATCATCAGCTGACTATGAGAAACATAGCAGACCAAATAAACATGGATAGAAAAAGTTAGGAAAATATTAACTGAAAATCTTGGCATAAGAAAGATGTGTCCAAAAATGGTCCCTAAGGAGATCACTGATGAACAAAAGCAAAGGAGAGTTGAAGTTGTGAAGACCTTTTGGAGAAACAATACAATGTTTTGGGCCTCATTATCCCTGATAATGAAACATGGGTGTACCAATATGACCCTGAAACAAAGTGTCAAAGTGCACAATGGAAGTTAGTCAATTCTCCATGACCAAAAATGTTCCATCAGTCCAAACCAAGAGTCAAAACAATGTTGCTGACCTTTTTTGATATCAGAGAGATTATTCATTATGAATTTGTACCAACTGGACAAATAGTCAACCCACTTTACTATTGTGAAGTGCTGAAAAGGCTGCATGAAAAAACATTAGACAAAAACAACCTGAACTTTTCACCAACTCATGGCTTTTGCATCAGGACAATGAACCAGCTCACAAGGCACTGTCTGTAAGGGAGGTTTTAACCAGGAAGCAAATAACTGTGTTAGAGCACCCTCCCAACTCCCCTGATGTCAACCCTCTTGACTTTTTTCTTCACACATAAACAAAGAAAATATCGAAAGGAAGACATTTTGATTTTATTCAGGGCATCAAGTGTCACAATGCCAGATTTGATGGCAGTTCCAGAAAAAGAGTTCCAAAACGGCTTTGAGGGAAAACTAGGCACTACAGTCAGTGCATAACTCCCCAAGAGGAATACTTTTAAGGTGACCATAGTGATTCAGCAATGAAGTATGCAGCACTTTTTCTAGAAAGAGTTCACAAACTTAATTATCAGACCTTGTATGTTCTAGTTTAGGGCTCCCAACTTGGCTAAGGTTCAGGTTTTCTTGGGAGCTTATTAGTAAGCCATACTCATAGGCCTCTGTATAAATCTGAATCAGATTCAGAATCAGAATTTACCTATTGAATTAGATATGGTCTTCCATGAGCTATACAAGCAACCCCTGTGTAGCTAGTTGTATGCCCCTGGAACTTCTGTTAATAATCACTGCTCTACTAAATATAAAATCTCACCTGGCTATTATTTTACTAAAGTATAGAGTATTTTCAAAACCAAATTGAGTTCATGAGATGACAAATGACCTAAACAAGACCATTAAAAATTAAGTGGCAAAGGCAGAAACATAATTCCAACCTTTAGAATTAGTGATCTGTTTCTCAAGCCTTGATTTATAAAGGGCAACTGACCCTCGTCCCCACCTCAACTCCCTCAGCATAACACTGAGTTAATAACTATGTCCCATTAAAAATACTAGTAACTTCTTGGCCTCAAATCAGTAGGCAATTCCTCACAAGGGAGGCTTTTAAATATTACCAATAATTAAACTTGAAGTCATTCTAGAGGCTGCAGTATTGGCAGTTTAGATCTCAGTACCACCTACTGGGAGATACAATTTTGGGCAGATTTTCAAATATATTTTGGTACTTCTGTTATAACTAATCTCCAGAAAATGTGTTTTGCAAAACTTAATTTTGTACCATTAGCCATTTGAGGAATAATTATTACCTTATTTTAGCCTGTTGCTGATTCACAAGGTTTTGAGCTATTCCAAGAAATTAAAAGGAAATGCCATAAAATTGTATGTGATATGTGTAAATTGGATCCATGCCTTCCTTACAAAGAAAATAAATAAGTTTTAGTATATAAATTTTATTGGTACTATTTCTAGTATTCATAAGACTTTTTATTTTGCTTTCTGTATCTAGATTACTCTCCAGAATGCAGAGATTCCCAGAGTGACTTCTGATAAAAGAAAAATATTGCGCTGCCTAAATAAACTCAAGTAAGATAATTACTTTGCCATATGTCATTGAAAATAAATTAATGAAAAAAATTATATTTTTACATTTCTATAAGAAAATTATTTTCTTTAATATTCAGCTTTATGAAGACTCTATTTGTTATACAACAATATCAAACTTTTTTTTTAATCTTCTGGTGCGCAGAGTGTAACAACATTTCAAATACATGCCAGTGTTTAGTAGTTAGACTGTATTTAGACATATCTTTCCACCATATCAATTTAAACTATATTAAATTCATGTTGTTACTTTAATGGGCATGATTCAGCAGAATAAACAATATTAATCTGTGTTTCAAAAGTTTACTTTATAGTAAAAGATTCATGACTCCTTAGCATGATGAGAACTTTTGTCACTCGTTTTAGTGAGCAAGAGAGTCCTGGTATAGACATGCGATAATCCAAGGGTGCCTTGGCAAAGTAGTTCACAAAATGCTTCACAACACTATAGCCTAGAGGATTTTCTCTCTCTTTCTCTTTCTCTCTCTCTCTCTTTAGAATAAAGAAGGAAAAATGTGAAATTATAAAAAGAAATCAAATATACCTTCAGAAAGTGAGCATGAGTCAGCATAGTAAAAGCAGTAGAAGATGAATATCATCTGTGACCTTGGTGTTAGGACAAGTGTTATTTTTGAAGAGATCCAAACTCTATTTGCTAGAAAGGTCAGAACCCGGTTACCAAAATTTTGGAATCAAATCAGTAAATCTATTTTCCTAATAAATTGTCAAAGTATTTTTGAGTTTTCATTTCTTGGTGCTATAAGAACTTCCAGGGTGGTTTTGGTAAGAATCATTAAACTCATTGTCATCTACCATGTTTAAATGAATGCTAACACTTAAATGTGCATAGTGTACATATTGTTGTATTAAATTATATTTAAATGTAATATTAAAATAACAAGAATACTTCAGTACGTTTATCTGTGAGTTATAAGACTCATGGAGTTTTAAAACTGGATGTGTCCTTGTAGATGGCTTATTAATTAATTCCCCAAACTGGGTTCACAAGGATTATGGCAAGGTTCAGAGCCATTAAGGACTACAATTAGGTCTGTGATTATTCTTGACGCTAAATATTCTGCTAACTATGGAAGTCAAATTGTGCTGTATTTGTCATAGTGGAACCCAATTAGGGGTTGCTAATAGATTGATTATTCTTTTCTCGTCTAATCCCTGATCCCTAACCACCTGAAATCAGGTAACATTTTTCCTCATCTTTAAATAAAACACCATATTCTCATCATTTAAATAAATTCAGATAATTCTAACAAATATTTTTCTAAGAAACAGCAAGAACACATTCTAGTACACTAAAAATGCTGGATTATGTCCAAGGTTTTCAAATGATTTTTTCATAGCTAGGCCCTTTCTCACAGAGACTCAATAGATAAAAAAGAGAAAAAAAAGAACATTTTTTTTAAACAGGAGTGAGTGCTGAGGAACTACTTCTCTCTACCATAGCCTGTCCTATCTCTAAATCCATTCCTCATTCCCCAAAACCCTTCAAACATGATGGATATTTATATTTTCTGGAACCTCATATTTCTTGTCTTCTCAGCCTTTAATTTCGAAGCCTATATGAAAGAACTAACTAAACAGAGACAGAGACCAAACCATAGGGTTGGGAACTACCCAAATTATGCTGAGCTATCCATAAATGGAAAAGTTATTGCTCTGCAAGAGAAGGTAATTTATTACCTACTTAAAATTTTCCAGTGTTTGCTCTGTATGCTTTTACATCAACAATGTGCAAAGTACCATGCATTGTTAACCCTGGTAGAGTCCGAAGAAAGGTTATGCATTATGAATGAAGAAACGGAGAAAGGCGGTTTTAATGAAATAACGACAAATAACGATGATGGGTGGCTGATCCCATCATCAAAGCATGTTCTTCTGCAATTACAAAAATTAAGGATGTTATTTAAAAAAATTTTCTGGATGCATTTCAAACATTTCTTTATCTTTGCCCCTGCCTGCTGTGTTTTTTTTTTTATAGTTCAACATGCTTAATTGAGAAACAACACATTTGAATTGATTTCATTTTGAAAGATGATGAGTAAAGAGGAATAATAGTAAACAAAGTCTTATATAGCATACATACTTTGCCTTTTTCCTGATATTTTTCACATAAAATATATTTTAAAACTGTATATTTCAGTACATTAGAAATATATTAGTGGATTTCTTTTTTTAAATTCATTTTTATTGATAGAGTTTTTGGGGTGACATCTGTTAGCAAGATTTACATAGGAAGTGGACTTCTAATAGTCTCTTACATGACCTGTAGAATTTTACTTGTGCCTCCTATGTTTTATTGATGCTCATATTTGTACACATTTGAAGCTAGACTGGTTTCATATTTGAGTGAAAAATAGCCCACGAGCAAGAGCAAACTGGATGTCCAGTGTATGAGCAGATGTCTGAGCTAGATTGCCTGCCCCAGCTTCATGCTTGCTGCCCTCCTTACTTGGCTAGAGGAGAGCTCTACCTTCCTGGGACCTTTCCTATTGCCAGAACAAGATTACCATAATCTAAATACTTAATATTTGAATGGGTACATTTTATACTACTGCTGTTATTCTGTGTTTTGAGGATGTTTGAAACATCTGATCTTTATTGATGTTTCTGCAGTCTGTCCCATTTGTGTTACACATTGCACCTGCTCACAGGATGCAACTTCTATTGGCCCATTTTCCACCAGAATTATTAATCAAATCCCCAGTCTTTTCAGATATGTCTGAGATGTTAGAATCACTGGCTACAAGGGAAAAACAGCTTTACTTCTAGTTCTGTCTCTGTCGTGTTCTCTATCATGACTGTTTTATCTATCATGGATAAAATGACACATTTATAAAATTCAAAGAAACCCAGCTTTAAGCCCAAGATGACTTCATATTTTTTTTGGAAACTTTCCTAAGGTTTTCTGAATGGGATCCACTTCCTATCTGTCTTGCTTATGGGGATCTTACTGAATAAGCTGTCTCTAGGAGTTATAACTCCTGGCCAGGCTGTTAATAGTAATGCTATTCTCTGGTATAGAAACAAGTATACTGACACGTGTTTTGGTTTTTACTTATTTTTTTTTGTTTCCACGTGAGTTTGAGGGAAGGAACTATGATAATTTATTTTTGTGACCCCAGAATCTACCATCATGCAAAGATACATATTAATAGGATCCCAATAAATATTTCAGAAAAGTTAACGAATTGATAAAAATGTTTCTGGAGCTGTACTCTGTGCATTCCAAAGACATTATCCTATAGTTTTGTAAGTCTTATATATTTAAAAAAAATGAAAGGAAGGCAGGAAAAGAGAAAGGGGAAAAATAAATATTTCTGGTTAATATTCTTTCCATCTCTGAGTCAATATGAGTGGACTTTTGGTAGCTCTTAGTATTTCCTTTCTTCATGGACAGATAAATCTCTGAACTATTTTAGTCTTAGAAATTCCATCTCTCTCTATTCTGGAAAATTCAGTCAAGAGAAATTTGAATAATTCTGGCCAGATGAAAACTATTTTTAGGATCTCCAGTCTCCAACTATATTCATGTATCTTTTTTTCTGAGTGTGAAGAAGACTCACAAAAAAATCTTTAAGTCAGTATCAGGTAACTTTATTGATAAAGAAAACAACAAAAATTTCTTTAGAAGTTTTATAAGCATATCAATTTAAATGCTGGAAACATCAGAATTAGAGAAACCCTGGAGAATGGCAACTGAAATGATGAGGGATATCATGCCCCCAGGTAAGTATGGACGTAGTTCATAGACTTTCCACATCCACTCAACCCTGTCCACTTTCTGAACTTTGATGTCTTTTTTTGCTTTCAGGCTGCAATATTCCTGGTGATGGGTCACACTATTTTCCTGCTTATAGAGCCCCAATTGCCATCAGTGCCTCATTTTCTAGCATCCCTGACAGCCCCCTCTGCATAGAGGGGCCCACAAATTTCATTGTTCTCAGAGAGAAGTAGCTAGCCACAATAGGTAGAGGGCCGGGTCCTCCACCCAACCAGAACCACAGAGTTCTGGTCTCCCAGAACTCTGTGTACTGGCAATTACAAACTCATTATTCAACCATAGACCAGTGCAACAAGAACAGGGCTAACTTCATAGATGGAAGAAATGTACAATTGTACAGGGCCTTGTATCCAGAGAGGTCCCACACTTGATTTAATTCGCATTGATATCCATCCTTTGTGCTGTGAAGTTCTATAGGTTTTGACAAAGGCATAATGCCATGTCTTTACGATTATAATATCATTCAGAGGAGTTTTATTATCCAGAAGTATTTCTTATACTTCACCTATTTAGCCCTTCTTTTTTAAACTTCTGGAAACCACTGATGTTTTAACTGTCTCTTCAGTTTTGCCTTTTTCCAAATGTCATATAATGGAAACCACATAGTATTTAACCTTTTCAGTCTAGCTTTTTTCAGTTAACAATATACATTTACAATTCATTATGTCTTCCTTCATGGTTTGATAGGTAATTTAATTTTATCTGAACAATATACTGCTCTACAGATGTACTGCAGTTTGTTTGCTCATTTATCTACTGAAGAAAAGTTTAAAGAAAGCTACTATAAATATTCATATGCAGGATTTAATAAGTTTTCAAATCAGTTGACTGAATACCCAGTAGTGCATATGCAGTTTTATAAGAAACTGAGAATCTGTCTTCCAAAGTGGCTGTACAATTTTGCATTCCAGCCAGTAATGAAGGAGCATTCCTGTTGCTTCATATTCTAGCCAGCAACTGATATTGTTGATATTGTCAATTTTTAAATTTTATGTTTTTAAAAAACATTTAACTTTCGTATTATTGCTTTAGAATTAGGAACCAATACATTTAAAAGACACTTTAATAATATACTCTGATTAAACAGTAGAGATATTTTTTCTGAAATAAAGTTTATTAACACTGGACCTGGCAAATCACATCATAAGCAATATTTGGTTGCAAATACATACATTAAGGAATTAAAAACAGAAAAGTAAAGTTATATGATAGTAAGTTATATGACAGAAAGTCACAGTACTCATGAGAAAAACCACCTGAGATTTATTTGCTTTTCTTTCCAACCCCTCTTCTTCCTACTTCCTTTTCTTTCTTCCTATTCTCCTCCTCCTGCTCCTGCCCGTCTCTGTGCATGGGAGAACTGGGAGAACGTGCACGCGCGCGCGTACACACACACACACACACACACACACACACACACTCTCTCACACTGTTAACCCTGCGGAGGTCACATTAAAAAAAATTATAGCTTAGTTTGTGTGTATCAGAGAGATACATTCATTACTGGTATGTGCTGAAATGAAAAAAAAAAAGGTAAAATCACTTCAAATATAATAAAATACTTGATTTTTCAATTTACTTTTAGTTACAATCTAAAAATTATTAAACAAATAAATGTAAAAATATAAAGAATACAACGTTTTTTTGCAAGTTAACAGAAACATGGTTTTGCAAAAAATACAACCCAAAAAATGTCTTTAACATTAATTAATCAGAATCTTCAATAATTGACTTTGCAAAGTTTTTGTAACAATCATCACAATATTGCTATGCTCAAGGCATAAACACTTTTCACAATGCTTGCAAAAATATTTAGTAAGTGACTCATTTTTGATGCATAACATGTAACACATCCTTTATTGTCTTATAACATGTGTTATAACCAAACTGGTGGCTTAAACATTAATCACATACAAGTGTGCAGCAAGTCATGACCTTGAACCTATGCACCTGATATATGAAACAATATTTAAGAAAAAAGCTTGTTTATATCTCTGAGATTAGCCAAAACCTCCATAGGGTTTTAAGAAAATTTTAAGTGGTAGTCTAAAATGTAAGTTTTGAAATTAACAAATTGAAAGATGCAGTTATAAACAACATAAATTAATGCATAAATGAACAAAGACAATATAAAGCCTCATTATCAAATAGTATATACTTAGTAAATACTTAGCACCATCTTCCACTTCTTTGCAAAATTTAATTACACAATTGGCCACTTCTTAATTTTTAAAATTCCAAATATTCATAAAGTCTATAACCATCTACTGTTCTCATCTTTTTACTCATATTATGATGACTATTTTTATTCTTCCTATCCAGATCTATGTTTGCCCCATCCTTAAATCCCATTTTTCCTCAATGCTGTTATGTTTGGCACTAATTATCCAAAGGAATATTTTTTTCCTCTATTAAACACCTTCTTATAGTATAAGAACACAAACACAAATTCCACTGTCTTCTACAAAGTTTTCAGGTGCCCCAATCTTAACTAGTTATTATTTCCTATAAACCTGTATAACATTTTAGATTATTTTTGTCTGTTTCTCTACCAGATTGTGGACTCTTGAAGAGAAAAGCTGGAATATATTCTATTACTAATAGCACTTACTCATTTCTGTCATTTCATCCAGCCTATCCAAAGCAAGAATCTGTAGTTTAACACTGTTGGTGGTGACTGCCCTGGACTTGATTTCAAATTAACTAAATCTGGCTCAGATCCTATGACCATGCACTTTTTTCAATCTCCAAACTCATTAATCTGTACCTTAAACCCCTTAGATACTATGTCTGGCTTTTTGGACTTAATCTTTCTGCTTGATTTTTCCCAATGGACTTTAATATATAAGTGAACCCTGGTTCTTTTAATTATATAATTTGAGCACTTGCTTTTCCACAAACTGAAATTTCAAAAACAACTATTTGGCTTGAATTTTTGTTGTTCCACCTTCATAAGTAGATAGAAATGGAGGCCTCAGCAGAATTCATATTTTCACATTGTACATTGTCATTTTTAATTGAATTGAGTTGAACTGGTATTTACAACATTTGTTGCTTCAACAAGTTAGCATTGTAAATATTTAGAAAGAAAATAACACTATTATAATGAATAATAGTTAACAGGTTTTTAATAATTTTCTAAAACTAATGTGTAGTTAGTGTGAGTATGAGAATGACTATGTAAGAAATTGATACAAATTTTATTTGTAAGATTATTACTAATGGGTAATACTGTCTAAAGAGTACTTTTAAATATTACAGTTTAGTCTCCTGTAAATCTAATTTGAATATTATTTTTATTTTTTTAAATAACATTGGAAAAAATCAACAATATGAAAAGGGACCAATAGGCCAAAAGAAGAAATACAGTTCTAATGCAATAAATGTCATGGTACAATACAATAATTATTATGTTATTTAAAAACCAAGCCAGGTTTTCAGAATTATTCTATACTTGTCATTGTATAATATCTGAACCTGAACAAGTGGTAACAGCTGAATGAAAACATAACATCATTTTCTAAAGTTAGATCAAAATTAACAAAAACCTTCATTTTAGGAAAAAAATAATACAAAGTAAGAATCTCTGTCTAGATACTTACTTATGTGTTGAAGATACAGTAATAAACATATATTTATAATAATATCTGTCATTTGTATAATATTTCTCATATATATGCATATATGTGTGTGTGTGTATGTATAATTTCTATGTAACATACAACTTTTGGTATATAGATGGCAGTTTTTTATTGCCAATTGCATTTCCTCCAAAGTTATATGGGGGACATCTGGAAAAAATCCAGCCATAAATGCCTCTATTTTTCTTATTATATGGCTGGGTACTATCTGGACAGCCCTCTTATGTTGAGATAATGCCAGATTAAAAATTGCTTCCTCAGGATTTTGTCAATATTCTTTTTCCTACATGACACAACTTACTTTAATACTTCACAGTTTGAAGAATCTATGAAATGAGTCTTCAGTTAAGTAACATATAATTAATGAAGATAAAGTAGAAGAGAGAAATATGTAAAACATGGGTAGACACTAAATCAAAAGTGGTATGAAATCAATAATCCATATGGCAGAATTTGACTACTGGAAAACTAGAGCCAGTGGATGCATTCTTCTTATTTTTTTGGTGGAACTAACCTGAAAATCTGAATATTCACAACTGCTTCATATGAAGTGGTGTCCAACCCCAAACTATTAATATATCTTTTCACGGTTTACCCATTTTGTTGTAACCTTTAATCTGACCCAGTTTCTTATACTTTTCTCATTCTCCTGAAGTTTTCAACTCTTCTCTCCACTATTTACTTCTCTACTTTTCTTGGCCTGCCTTGAGGATTCTTTCTTTGTCCTTGAACTTGAATATTTTCAGTATAATCTGCCTTGGAGAAGGTCTGCTAGAATACAGGTAGTTAGAGGTTCTGTTTCCTTCTTGAATTTGGGGTTCCAGTTTTTTCCAAAGGTTTGGAAAGTTCTTATCTACTATTTGTTTGGGTAAGCTCTCTTTGGATTACTGTTCTGCTTATTCTGAAACTCCTATTATTCTTCTGTTGTTCTTTCTAATGGTTTCAGATATTTCTTGTGTAGTTCTTTCATTTCCTTTGAATCTCAAATCTCTTTCTACTTTATTCTGTACCAATTCCATATTCCTATCTTCTAAATCACAAATTCCTTCCTCTATCTGCTTCCTATGCTAGCTAATTTCATTTTTATTTCTTTTGTTGCATTGTTTATCTCCAGAATTTCACTTTTTTTTTGTACTTTCAATTTCTTTATTAAAGTATTCCTTTTGTTCAAAGATTTCCTTTCTGAGATCATTTAGCTCCCTCTGTGTGCTCCACCAATTTTCTTTGATTTCTCTGAGTGTTTTTAGACTTGCAGTCTTGAATTGTGTCATTTAGATCATGTAATTCTATGTATTCCAGTTCCTTTTCTGGAGAATTTTCTTTTCCTGGTCATTTTTCTCTTCCTGGTCATAAAGGCTTTTCCTCTGGCAAATATGAAGAGGTCTTTCTTTCATTTCCAAGTTGGTGTCACTGCTGTGTCTTACAGCATTTTCTCTTGCCTATTCAGTCTTCTCACACTGGGAGATTTCCTGGGAAGTGGACTCCTCTGCTGTGATCCTGTTGCTTTAATCTCAGTACACCTCTTTTTTTTGGAGCTTGTGGTAGGTGATAATATTCTATGCCTCTAGAATTCTGGTGCAGGTTAAAGCTGTTGTGCCTGTGTGTTGCAGTTTCTTTGAAGCCCCTGATGGTTTCACCTGGAAAGATGGGGCAGGATTTTGGGGGAAAAGAGCAGAGGTAGCCTTGTTGATGGCACCACATAATGGCACTTTCTCTTTTTGTGGTTGGCTGAAGGCTCTAGTTGGAGTTGGAGAGGTGAGCCTTGGGAGAGAGTCAGGGGAAGCCACCAAGCTCCATGTCCATAGGTTTCACCTGGTTGTGAGGGCAGTGCTGATTGCAACTGCTGCATGACTCAATATTACACAGTTTTGGGCACAGGTTTCAGCTGCAACACAATCTCATCTGCCCACCAAGAGCAGAAAGAGTCACTACAGATGCTCACTTTTGCATATGTCTTTCTCACTTTTCCCTAACCCGCACATCACCCAGGATTGTGATCTTTGTCAGCCTTTCCACAGGCCCTGTCTCAGTCTCCAGCTCAACCAGGGCCACCCTGTGGCTAGGTCTGCCATGACTGTGTGTTGCAGTTTTCAAATTTATTTTGAGGACAATGGGAAAACATTTTCTTATGTTATGTGTATCTCTTATGTTCTATTTGAAAATTAAATTATCTGTAACAGTTACATATTTGGCATTTTCATGTGTTCATCTATTCAACAAGTACGTGTTCAATACACACTATATACTAAGTTCTTTGTTAACCACGGGGATTCAAAGATGAATAAAATATAAATGCTATCTTCATGGAGCTCACAGTCTAGTGATTTGTAACTGTCTTTAGAGAGGGAGGCCATTATTTTGTTTCTGATTCTTCCAAAAACAATTGTGTGTTTCATTATATAAGATGACATGTCTACTGCAAAATTTAGCTGTTAACTGTGTTTTATAGTCCTCACCTCCCTCAGTTGAGGGGGTCACTCAAAAAAAAAAAAAAAGCAGTACTACTGTGTTCCGTATATTTTTCATTTAGAATTACAATTCAGATTTACTTTTTTTTTCAATGTGTCAAATTAAAAAAATAAAATGAAGGGGTATTAGGATTATCTTCAAATAATATTTTTCTGTGTTATACTCTCAAACAGCTGCTATAGCATCCTACCTGCTTTACTAAATTAAAAGGCAATAACTAGGTGTAATTAAGTATAGTAATTTAAGTCTGCTGTTGACAACATAGAGGTTTAACTATTTGTAAACAGTTTGAAAAGTATAGTTCCCACTGATTTTAATTGTTTTTCTTTGAGGAAAGAAATAAAAAATTGCCTATAAATAACTAGCATGTCATAAATCAAATGGATGCTATTTTCCATTTGAAAACCTTAGAAAAGTATAGTTACAGCAAGTACTCTATTTTCTTTAAACATTTGTCAATGCTTTTTAAAGGTGTATTGTTCAATAAAACTTCTTGCACACTCTTGTAGATTTTTAATCCATTTTAACACTTCCTATTGACAAACACAGCATGATTCTGCACACCTCACAAAGCAACATGCCTGGTCATTTGGGACAAAAGGTAGTATTAATAAGTAGTGAGTTAGACTATCTATAGGAAAAGGTAAAATGACAAGTTAATAAGAGAAAATTAAGCTTAGATAGAATGGTGTAATTGTAGTATAAAAAACTTGCCTTTCATTATCAATAAGCTTGCTGAACTAGAGTATTTTCTATGTAAGCAGTTTATTTTTGTGTGCAATGTTCTTCGTTTCAGATTTTACCATTTCAGTATTTTTCTGTTTTCATTTGTTTTGCCATATATTAGAAATACTCTTTCTTTTTAAAGTTGGTAGGTTTGTGTTGACTTTTAGTAAAAAACACTGGCTGTGTTTTCTTATTTGTTTGTTTTTAAATATTAAGATGTAATTTTCCAGGGGAAAAATATTTTCTTCTACAAATTGTTTTTAAGCTTACTTTGGTTCATCAGAATCTCCATTGTAGGAGAAAGGAAGAATGATGGTTTGAAAATTTTTGTTAATTTTGAAACATCCATTTTTTCATAGGTTGCTCCAATATGCCAGGTGAATGAATTAGTATTATTCACAACAGCACAATTTTAAACAGCTTGGCAAATCATGTATGTTGCTGTTATTGGTCAATTAACTACAAATTTTATTGAAAAGCTCATAATTTTAATGCAGAATTATGAGGGAAAATGTATTCTTGAGATTAGACAAATGACAGCAAATCATGTTAAATATATTTTTTCTCAGTAAATTAGTTTATGATTTCAGAACAATAATAGGCTGTGTCTCCACATTTTGCTGCACTATTTCACCTCTCAGTATTTACTGGATTATGTAGAGTTAGAAAATCCATAGATAGATTTGACCTGGCCTTTAACAGCCTGAGGGAAAGTACCTAGGCAGTCTGACACTCATGCTGAGCAAGGCAGAAAATAATAACAAAAGGGTTTTGTTTGTTTGTTTCAGGACAAAAAACAGAGGCAGTTTAGTATCACCCTGTTCTTCTTGGGCTGGGATATAAGAGTCTCTGGCTCAATTCATATGCTTAATGAATTTCAGAACTTCATTTGCTTTCTTCGAACCTTAGTTATTTCATCTGTAAATAAGGAAGTTAACTCCATTCCAGTTTTGCATTCTAATTATACTTTGCCCTAGGGTTAAGACATGGGACCTCTGGCAGAAAAATATAAATTTAATCATGTCTTTTTCTTATAAAATGTTTATTACTTTATCATATTAACAAAAAAGTTAAATCTATATACTATGTCTCAAGTACCTATAAACAGGTAAAGTCAGCAATGAAGTATTTATCCATTTATGTTGAAACAGGACTTTATTTTTAATAGTTAAAATATACTAAAACATCAGTTTTACTTAGATTGTCTTTGTGGTTCAAGTTCATCTGTTGTCATTTGAAAGCTTAATTTGCAATTAGGACAACTCCATTATCTTAAGTACTTTGTTAAAAACTTTGAGTGCTCTATCTCCCTACTTTAAAGATAAAAATTCTTTGATAAAAACATATCAGTATAATTTATTAATAAGACAGTTATTCTCATTTAAATGCTACTGGAGTTTACAAAGTAATACCCTATTCCTATGCAACATCATAAAATTCTGTTTCTGTTATTTAAGTTTGTAAGATGGGAGTTTAATATTGTTTTTAGTAACAAAAATAATGCATCATACAATCCAATAAGTATCTTTAATGAATAAACTCTATTAGTTGTTTTACATATGGTACATCATTTAATGATTTGCAAATAAATGAGAACACAAATGAAAGTCTAAGGAAAAATTATATAACATTATTGGGGAACAGATTGCAGTCCCAAAAATTAGAAAGATTTGTTTTCAAATAAAATTGTACGCATTTTGTTAGAGTAAATCTAGAAATGGCTTAAGAGAATTATAAAGTATAGCAAAGTATATTAATTTAAAACTATTAGAAATGGCATTTCTCACCATTGCCCTCATTACATACAATTACAAGTGTCTACTATATATCAAGGATTTAGAAGAAATTGCTGCAGTTTACACTGAAATGAAAATATGTTACAACATAAGCCAAAATATGTTAGTTTCTCTTAGCAAAGAATAAGTACCAGTAACCAATTTGCTAATTTAAATTAGACAACATATTTAGTTAAAATCTGTTTTGAGACAATCATTTCATTATAATCTACTTGTACCTTGCCCTTAACAGTGTACATTGCATACATTTTCCTGTTAAATTAGTGGCATGGATTTAGGTGATGAACCAAAAGATATGGTGTAGACTATTCTTTAAATTAAAAGAAAATGAATTATGAATTAAAAGGAAATGAATTATGAATTGAAAGAAAATGTTATTTGCTTTCAATGTGAAGATATATTAGTGGTGAAAATCTTGATTCTGTTGACTTAAAAATATTATTTATTTATAAATTGTGGGTCAAATTCCAATTTGATAAGTTCTTCAAGAAATACCTATAAAAATGCTGTACCAAAGCAGACAAATTTTATTTTAAATATTAAACCATTGATTTAGCATGCCATACATAAAGAAATGTATGTACATTTGTATCTTTGAGATCCTTTATCATTTTCTTATTTTCAATAACTTTCAATGGTTGACTTTGCAAAAAAATTTTGTCTACAATTTTATTTTGGGATTTTGTTTTAGTTATTTATTGCTGTGTTATAAATTAACACAATTTAATGGTTTAAAACAACACATATGTATTATCTCAAAATGTCTATGAGTCAGGAATCTCAGCCCAGCCTGGCCCTCTGCTTTAGGCAATTATAGGGTTTCAATCTAGGTGTTGATCAGGGCTGAGGTGTTATTGAAACCTGTCAAGGTTGTTTTTTATACTATTTGTTTCTAAGTAACTCAGAACCTCTCTGAGCAAACTGAAAAAAATACTTGAGAAGGGATCAACTAATATAAAAGACTTAAAACAATATAAGTAAGAAATATAAGGATAATATATTACATTATAGGTGATTAATATTGAAAATATTTTGAGATACTTTAGAAGTGCCCCCAGGATTATGGTGAGCTGCATGCAGAGTAACTACATAGGAAAGACAGCATCGAAGAGCAAAATGTAAGAAATAATGCAGGAATAATTATTTAGTAGGTCATTAGTTCCACTGCATTACTTCAAAACTGATTTTACCTCTAATAATTTTGGAGCTTAGACTGATGTATTTCAGGCTAGTGAGAGGATAAATTTATTATCAAGGTCTTCAGAAAAAAGTTCTAAAGCCACTGCCTAACTGTGACACTATCATCTTTTCAGATCAACCAACACGATCGATCCACTCCTAAAAAGTTAAGTAAAAAGACCCCTACAGTGTTTTTACTATACTAATGACAGTCACCATTTTTGAGTTTGTTCTACCATGATCACAGCTATGATCTTCTCAACATCTTTTTGAGGGACCTATATTAGTCCTACTTAGTGAAGTTACTCATCCTTGAAACTGCTGTGTGTGTGTGCACAGTCTGAGATACTTTTGTTGGTTGAACATTTTCTCTGTATTTAATACATGTCACTGTAATTTTGAATCTAAGTATTCCCTCTTTTTTCTCAGTCTACCACAGTCAAAAGAATAAAAGTGATGAAGGGAAACATTGCAAGCTGGAGGATGAAAGAAAATTTAGTAGTTATAAATACTGAAGATCAATAAACTTAGTATAGTTGAAAAAAACAAAAATAGGTTTAAAGGTGATTCATGATGACAATGCAATATCCTGGGCTGCTTTGAACTATTGAATGATGCCTTGGCTGCCCAGTGCATTCGGCAGGGCCAGGTGGTAGCAAAAATTTTGTTACCACAACATTTTAGTGATGTACTTGTCCTCTGAGATTTGACATGCTTCTTGATTACCATTCTTTAACCAACCAAACAAACAAAAAGTCCTTTAACTTCCACAGCTTAAATGCTTTTTAAAAGAAAAGGTTTATTGAGCCACATCCTAGCCAGAAATAACTGGGTACTGGACCATAAAGTCTGATCTCCAACAGCATAAAGAAGGCATCATATCTGCCATCTTTAAGTTGATGGCTGCTTTTATATTACACATTATGTTTGGGGAAAATAGTTTGTAAGTTGTTTAGAAGAATGTACATTAGCTGCAGGTAAGGTAGATAGGAAAAGGTGAAGGGGGGCAGTTCTAGTTTAGGTGCATTGTCCATACGCAAAATGTATTTATTACTTTCAATAGGTTACTAGCAGCAGTCCTGAAAGTTTGTGCTTATGCAAGATGCAGTGGCATCTAGGGGTCAGATACCTGGAGGTTTTTTCAAGGCTTTAACAAATATTCAGGAATATGAACTATTAACTGTTTAGCTTCTCTGTCTCTTTCTTTCACCTTCTGGCCCACCATAATTCAATTTAGAGCATCTCAAAAATTTTCTATTGTCACTTCTAAATTCCACCTCTGTGTCTAGAATATGTTGAATCTAGATAAGGTATTCTTTCTATTGTACTCTTTATAAACTTAAATTCCATAAAAAACTTTACTCTAGAACAGGGTCAGATCTTACATATTATAAAAAATAATCATTTTCTAAAATGTTAAAGGTATTTGGTAACATTTTCCTACCTTATTTTGCATTTATGATCTTCATCAGACTTTGATTTTTCTTTGACCTTTAGCAACCCATATCATTTAAAGGATTGCAAACAAACATCAAAGTGTAAAAACAGGTAATACAAAGTCATGTTCTTACTCAGATCTAAGATGAGTGTCCTCCAGCATGAAACATACTACTACATAATTGTGTGCCTGTGTATGTGTGTGTGTATACACCGCAGTATCCTTAAAATTATATATATGTAGGACAAAAAACAGATGAGTTTGGTGTGAACTCACTAGTAAAAATTAGGAACTAACTTGACAGATTTAGAAAAGGTTTTTGAATTTGCTACTGTTAAAAGATAAGCTGAGGCATATGACAAATTTTAAGAGTTTATACGAGCAAAAATTACTTCAAATCAGGCAGTGCCAAATTGGAAGTAGTTAGGAGTGTTCCACTAACAAGAGCTAGGGGAAAGACTTTTTTAGAGAAGTGACAGAAGCAAAGCAAGAAAATTATTTGATTGGCTATAGCTTAAGCGGTTACATTATTTGGAAAAGCCTAGTTAGTTGACTGTTTGTGATGGGTTGCCCTCAGGTTTGGATTTCTTAAGCTTCAGACATTGCCAGCTTAGATTTTGTTTTGCTTAAGAAGGCTTCTAAGGCACTAAAGCCACCTAATTTAATGGCCTCTTCGTTTAATTAATATTTCTCATTTAGAAGTTTAATTTTTCTTGTTCATAATTTTTCTGATAGTAACTATTGATCATTAAGTTTGATAGTAACTATTGATCATTAAGTTTGAGCATATTGAGCAGGGCTGACATGAGAAAATACATTAAGTAGTTTACTGAAAGAGTCTTGAGTATTGGGAAAAGGAGAGGAAGAACAAAGGAAGATTATATAGAAATGTATACAGAAATGACTGTAGAAAATTTTGTTTTAAAATACAATAATTATGTTTTATAAAAAAGTCACATTTAGTGTATTTTCTCCTACCTTATAATATTATATTACACTATCATTATTATATTATTGTTACTTTAGGATGGAGAGTAGATATAAAGAAAATATGATAGAAATATGTTGAAGGCAAAGAAAGTAATATAAATCATGTAATTTATACATACTACAAGTAGGTACAAACTGTTCTAGGATAACAAAATAATGCAAATCAGGATTTTAAAAATAAATAAGTTAGGCTTTAAGTGTTTGCCTTGCCAAGGAAGTTTCTCTAGTGCTCCTTTGTTTCCTTAGGGCACTACAGTAGCTTTATTTATATAGCTTTAAGTAGTTGAACAAAGTTCATAACCCAGAAGCACATAAAATATCATTAAAAATTATATGTCAATTTCAATTAATTATACTATGAAATTATGAAAATGCATTATAGTGTTATTGATATTATATCCCACCATTATATAACACCATGTTGTATAAATATACCAGTAGAATTGAAAAAAATGCTTCCCTTTACATACAGCTTTAGGTTCTAGGGAGAATTTAATTCCACATAGAAAAAGAAACTTTTTCTAAACTCAGTGTCTAAATCGTGGCTTTGTTTTAGCATAGTATTAATGCAGATCTCAGCAATTATAGAAATGAAAAACAACCAGGAATTCTTTAGCTATGTTAGCATTTGAATAAACATATTTTATTATTGCGATCTAGCCTTTATGTATTGTTTGTTTTTTTGTTAGCATAGTCAAAGATTCATTTGAATGCTGTGCAAGTTACTCTGAGGTGAGAAAAATAAATGCTTGCATCCTGAGAAGTGCATTATTTCTGTTTTGTGTTTTTCTTTCTTGCTTTCTTTTTTTTGTTGTTTTATTTTGTGTCTCAAGTAAACTCTGAGGAACAAAGTAACTTTGAATTTGGATAAATTTCTATCTAGAATATCAATCAATCCAGGATTACCTTAGTATGCAATGGTTTTTACAATTTAATTTCCATGTTAAAAATTTTGGCTTGAGGTAGAACTTTTTTTAGTTGAAATATAACATTGTGTATATTTCAGGTGAACCATGTGATGACTTATTTATTTATATATTGCAACATGAACACCAATGTAGTGTAAGTTAACAGATGTTACATCACATAATTATTAATTATATTTTTGTGGTGAGTACTTTTAAGATCTAGTTTCTTGCAAATTTGACATATGTTAAAGTATTGTTAGCTATAAACACAATACTATGCATTAGATTTCCAGAATTTATTGATCAACAACTTCCCAATTTCCACACCCCTCAGCCCCTGGCAAGCTACTGCTTAAGCAACTTTGACCAAAGTGTTCAGTTGTATAGCTGTGCATGTCTTTTCAGTTTCTCCCTGAAGTACTGTCAGCATAACTGATTTTCTATGTATATCACATATTTTAAGATCTCCCATAGGTCGAAGTCAATGGGTGTTAAGTCGGGAGATTGTAGCGGAAACTCAAACAACATTCTTGAATTTTAGATATCACTTCAAAATGGTCTTGCACTCCTGGAAACTGAGCTTCAACTATTTTCTTTGTCCTTCCTGTAGTATGGTGATGCTAGCATTCATTTGATTAACTCCATCTTTTGAGCAAATGTCATACTACACGTTGCTGAAATAATTGAATTCAACTTTGAAAAGTATAATATATAGATACCATCTTTTAAAATGTGTATACTTTTTTTGTCATTCCAGTATATTATATATGATATACAAGGTTTGTTTGGAAAGTATCCAACCATGTAATATAAAAAATAGAGTCATTTATTGAAGAAGATACAAGATATAAGAAATATTGTACATAAGACAATGATGCCTCAGTCTACTACTTGATTATGATCTTAAGAAAATCTGATTCATTGGTAGCAGGTCAATACAATTCATTAGCAACTACAGCATGATGTTCCCTCTGCTGTGATAGCAGAAGCCACAGAACAAATTTTGCCACAACACGTTTTATGCCTAGATTCTGCATCAAAATCTCGGACACCGTAGTTTTTGGAATCCCCAGATCAGTTTCTAGTTCACACACTGACAATAGCTGATTTTTATTGATTGCAGCCCAAACACGTTCTGCATTCTCAAGTGTTCTGCTTGCTGCACATCTTCCAGAACATGGATCACTTTCACAAGATTCTCAAGCATCTTTGAAGCATTTATACCACACTTTTATTGGTACTGCCCTCACTGTATCATCTCCTAAATCCTTATAAATCATCTGAATAGTTTCCACAGAGACATGTTCAAGCTTAACACAAAATTTGATGCAGATTTGTTTCCCTGCTTCCTAATTTTATTTGTTTATTTACTTATCTTTAAACTAGAAATAATAATTTTATTTTCCTCAAAATAAAATAATATGTGGTAAAGCAAGTGCTATATAAGTAATTGTTGTGTTTATTACTATTATTATTTTTATTTTCTTTATTGTTAAATTTATTTGGGTGACATCAGTTGGTAAAAATTGCATAGGCTCCAGATGTACAATTCTACAATACATCATGCATGTGTTGCATTATGTGTTGACCATTTAGAATCAGTTCTCTTTCCATTACTATATATTTGAGTTTTCTCCCTTCTCCCCGACTACGCTGCCCACTACCCTCAGGTAACCACTAAACTATTGACTGTGTCCATAAGGTTTTCTTTCTTTGTTGCCTTCTGTTTTATGTTCCACATCTGAGTGAAGGCATATGGTTCTTAGTTTATTCTGTCCAGATTATTTCACTTAGTATGATTATCTAAGGTCCATCCAGGTTATCGTAAATGACCACATTTCGTCTTTCCTTATGGCTGAGTAATAAATATTCCGTTGTGTAAATGTACCACAACTTCTTTATCCAGTCATTTATCAAAGGACACTTTGGCTGCTTTCATGACTTGGCCACCATGAATAGTGCTCATTTAATCATTTTAAATGTGTTGGCTACCCAGTACATATTTTCAGTCAGTGGTGTCTAATGCTCTCTCTGACTAGAACAGTGAAGTCCTTATTGTTCACGCATATGCATTTCAGTCCTCTCTGCTTGGCTGCCAGGTTACACCGATGTTGCACAAACCATTCTCATTATATTGAAAATGGCTGGATATTTTCCAGACTGACCTTGTATATACAATATAAACCACTTATCTGGTACATGGTTGGCAAACATTTTCTCCCATTCCACAGCTTGTTTTTTCATTTTCTTAGTTATTTGTTTTGATGTATAGAAGGTTTTTAGTTTGATATAGTTTCACTTGTTTTTGCTTTTATTGCTTGTACTTCAGGTGATATATTAAAAAATTGTCAACAAAACTAATAATGCCAAGAAGCATTTTCTCTATGTCTTCTTTAAAGGGGTTTTCAGTTTCAGTTCTTACATTGAAGTCTTTCATTCATTTTGAGTTAATTTTTATGAGTGATGTGAGATAGTGGAACATTTCTATTTTTGTACATGTGGTTATTCAGTTTTCCCAATGTCATTTATTGAAGAGACTTCTTTCCACGTTTGATATTGTGCCTCCATTGTTACATATGTATGTGTGTTTTTACTGGGTTCTCTCTTCTATGCCCTTCATCTCTGTGTCTTAAGCCAGTGCCCCACTGTTTTACTTGTTAAATCTTCTTTCACAATACACTTTTTGCTATTTGAATATTTTGTGGTTCTATGAAATTTTTAAATTATTTTTCTATTTCTTTGAAAGGTATCATTGAAATTTTTTTGGGAGCTGCATTGGTTCTATAGATTAATGAGCATGGACATTTCAACAATATTAATTTCTGATTCCAAAAATGTGGGCCCCCTTTCTATTTCTTTCTTTCCTTTTTTTTGATCAAAGTCTTATAATTTCCATGAAACACATCTTTCAACCTTGGTTAAATTTATTTCTAAGAATTTTATTGTTTTGATGCTATTGTGATAGGAATTTTTAAAAATATCTCTTTCAAACATTTTGTTGCTAGTGTATGGAAATAACTGATTTTTCTGTGTTGATTTTATATTTTGCAATTTTACTGAATTTTTAGGAAAATTCCAACAATTTTTTAGTTTAGTCTACAGGAATGTATCTATATATAGATAGATATAGATATAGATATAGATATAGATATAGATATAGATATATAGACACACAGATAAACACACACACACACACACACACACATACACACATATACCAGGGTGCCAAAAATATATACACATTTTCAGAGATGTTATCCATGTATTACTTTTCAAAGTTAAATTGAATTATGGTAGCAATCTATAGCATGATGTTGGCTCAAAGGATAGAGTTAATCAAATGAATCCTAGTGTCACCATGCAACAGGCGGGTGAGTCAGAGAAAATGGTGAAAGCAAGGTTGTCATTTGAGGAGCTCAAGACCATTGGCCAGGACGATAAATAGGATGAAAAGGTGTGATTCAGTTTCTCCTATGTACTCTCGATTTAATACCACTTGACTTCCACCTATGGGGACCTTAAAACATGTACCATAGAAAACTGGCTACACTGGCAGTACTTCAGGAAGAAATTGAGATGGCATACATAACAATACAAATGAACAATTTGCTCAATATTGCTCAAGGAGTAGTTTGCCATAATCATAAGTGTCTGGACGCTGATGGCAATTACTTCGAGCACCTCTTATAATTGCAGAATTCAAATGTGACTTGTAGTCATTTTTTCTTAGTAGTATGTATTATTACAATTTTAATACAGTTTTTCCTTTCTTAAAATGTATATACATTTTTTGCCACCCTCCGTGTGTGTTTGTGTGTGTGTGTATGTGTGTGTGTGCGCGCGCGCGCACGCATAATTTTAAAGAAAATTCTGCTCTTTTCCTTCTAATTGGGGTAGCTTTTATTTCTTTATCTTGATTAATTTCTCTAGCTAAAAATTCTAGTATTATGTTGAATAAGAACAATTTTAGAACCTTTATTTTATTCTTGATATTGGAGAAAAAATATTCTACTTTCATTATTGAATATGATGGCCATTGTTAGGTTGAAAATGGCCATTATTATGTTGAGGTATGTTTCTTCTCTACTCAATTTATTGAGGGTTTTTTATCATAAAATGATACTGTATTTTATCAAATGGTTTTTCTGTGTGATTTGAGAAGATCATTTTTAAAAAATTTTCATCCTATTTATGTAGTGTATCACATTTATTGATTAGTTGATGTTAAACAATCTTTATATCCCAAGAATAAATCTAACAATCATTGTGTATGATTCTTTTAATGCATTGGTAAATTTGTTTTTCTAATATTTTGTTGACAATTTTTATATC
This sequence comes from Lyroderma lyra, assembly GCA_004026885.1. Taxonomy (NCBI): domain Eukaryota; kingdom Metazoa; phylum Chordata; class Mammalia; order Chiroptera; family Megadermatidae; genus Lyroderma; species Lyroderma lyra. The sequence goes on along the minus strand of PVJL010007737.1, from coordinate 35,494 downwards.
TGTGTTCATCAGCACTATTGAGTTATAGTTTCTTGTAGTGTCTTTATCTGGCTTTGATAATTGGGTAATGCTGGGCTCACAAAATAGGTTTGGGAGTGTTTCCTGCTCTTCAGATATTTGGAAAAGTTTGAAGAAGATTAGTATTAATTTTTATTTAAATGTTTGGTAGAATTCATTTTTAAGAACTGTCTGGTCCTGTGTTTTCTCATGTTAGGAAGTTTAGTTCAAATTTGTTTTGTTTTATACATCCAAGCTTTTTATTAATTAGTGGTCTTTTGAGATTTACTATTTATTCAAGATTCAGTCTTGGTAAGATGGGTGTTTCTGAAAATAGATCTATTTTATATATCTATTTGTATACAAAGTATTAATATTTTATGATCCTATGTATTTCTGTAGCATCATTTGTAATGTATCTTCATTCCTCATTTTATTTGAGTCTTCAATCTTTTGTTTTTTGTTTTTAGTTTTTAGCCTCACAAAAAGTTTGGCAATTTTATTTATCTTTTCAAGACCAATTTCTTTTATTTTTAATCATTTCTATTATTTTTCTAGTCTCTGTTTTTTGCTCTGAACTTTGTTTTTTTTTTTCTACTAACCATGGGCTTAGTTCATTCTTTTACTATTTCCTTGAGTTGTAAAGTTAGATTGTTTAAATGAGATTTTTTTCTTAATGTATGCTTATGTTACTATAAACTCCTCTATCAAAACTTTATTTGCTGCATCCCATATATCTAGGTATGTTTTGTTTTTGTTTTGTTTTCCAGTTGTATAAAATGTCTTTTCTTTCTTCACTATGAGCCTCCGTGTGTTCACAAAACTGAACTCAGTCTCTTATATGCAGCATGTAGTTGCTTTTTTAAAATTCATTCAACAATTCTGACTTTTGATTGTAAAACTCAATCAAAGCACATTTCACACTTGATCTTAGCCAAAAGGCCGAGAAGCAATCAAAGCATATTTCAAGTAATGATTGATATTTAAGAAATTTCTAATGCTATCTTATTATGTTCAAAACGTTTTGCAATTTAATTTTTCTATTATTTCTCTCATGCTGTCTTTATGATTTGATAATTTTTCAGATGGATAATTGCAATGAACTATAGTTAAAAATGCCTTAAACTATTGAGGAGATAGATAGATAGATAGATAGATAGATAGATAGATAGACAGATTTAGGTATATAAATATATTTGCTAAAGTAGGCTTTCTGTCTATTTTTATTTTAAGAAAACAAACTTAGTAGTACACAATTAGCATCTTGAAGATAAGAGATACCTCTCTCTCTCTCTGTCTCTCTCTCCCTTCTCCTTATATGTGCATCAAACTTTCAAATCTAATTGCCAGCTATACTCCCAAAAACTTTTCTTCTTTCTCTTTATGCTCTTCTACATTGAATGATATTATAATAAAATAAGAAAACAAGATATATTGATCCAAATTACACAAAATAGATCCAGACTTGGGTGAAAAGGGAAATAGAGATAGCTCAAATAAAAGAAAAGATAGCTTGAAAGATACTTTTATTTTTGGAGGGGGGGGGTGGTATATGGGTAGTTCCCTGGCTGGGAATCAAACTGAGGCCACAGTGTTGACAGTGCCAGTGTCAAAACCTTAAGCCATGACACCACCAGGGAACTCCCTGAAAGACACTTCTACATATGTTCTATATTGACCATTACCTGTCATTGTGATTTTGTTTTTTAATATTTGTGCATTTCAGTTTTTATAAACTGTATCATTAAGTTTTGATACAAACTCAGTGATAGGTAAAAATCTAGGTATCCAGTTGTTAGGTATAAAAAGGCAAATGAATTTTCTATCATGGTCTTCTGACTACTATTTTAGTGCTTTGTTATAACAGTAGCTCAAACACTATTGTAGATATTGATAAACTCACGGGAGATAGTCTAACATTTTATAGAAATTATTTACTAGGACATTTCTATCAACTACAGCAGTATAAAATGATGATGTTACAAAAAAATTTGTATACTAAGCTCGAGAGATTTCTGAAATTAACACTTGTTAAATCATTTTGTGTACTTGAATGGGTAAATATCTACAAGAAAATTATTAATATTTAAATTTCATTGTAAGATGTAAGTGGATTTCAGTGTTGTTCAAAATGAATGATTTAATAATTGCTTTTTGTTGGTAGATTCTGGGCATTCTGGAGGACTTAGGTACTTACCCTATACATGCTTTGATTTAAATTAGGTTTATTATCTGATTTATATCTTTTCATTACCTCTTCGTTATTATGAATTTTTAAATTTTAATAATATGCTAATTTAAAATCTGCAGGAGCATGTAAGTAACTACTTTTTCAGTGTCACTATAAGATTCAAATGGGTGATACAAAAAGTACTGTTTTTCTAACTCCAATTTTACTTGTCTTTGAAATTTTTTTTAGGAATTCAAATCACTTTATGAAATTACTTTTTCTCTCTTCAAATACCATGGGGGAAATGTAAAACACATATACTAGGATTTAATTCAAATTAAAATTCAATGTGTTTTTATCATTTAAAATAACTCGGAAATTTACTTTCAATTAGGCATATTCATTGTACCTGTAACAAAAATTATACAAAGTAAAAAAAAAAATGCAAACCTAAAAGCTTTGCATTTTTATAGTTCTTATATAAGACCACATTTTCTTTGTCCTAAGGTTAGCACATACATAATTAGATTTTATATTGCTAGTTACTCTCCAGAATGGCAGATTTAGTTATCATTGAGGAGAATAAAAATATTCTACTTCATAATCCCTTATTAACTTCATCTTTTTATGTTCCACATTTATGTTTTTAATACATCTGGTTTCAAAATGAACATGTAGTTATGGAGAAATACAGTTTTACCTTTTAACCTAATAGTAGAACATTTCCCAATACCATCTGTTAAACAATCTCTTTTTTCCATAGATTTTTAATAGCATCTGTATTGTATATTTAACTGCCACTTATAAATAGGTTTATCCTTAAAGCCCCCGTTATATATTTTTGGTGTCCAGCCTTACCAGTACCACTGTATTTATGTCTATGGCTTTGTAGTATATGTGCACATTTTTTTGTTTTCTTTTGTTTTTGTTTTTTGTTTTCTTTTTGGTTTTTGCTTTTTTTTCAGAACAAGCCCCATATCATATAGCATACTGCACATAGCACTGTGGAGCTGTCCCAATTGCTGCTCCTCAGTCAGTCAAGTCCTCTTGTCAGTAACTGACTTTACATTATTAGAGAAAAAGAAAAAACATTAAGAGGTAGTATTTCTTTCTCCTGGCTATTTTTATAGTTCTTTTCTATTTCTTTCTCTTTTTCTTATCTTTTCCTTTGTGCTTTGATTAGTTGTTTTAGTGCTAATTTTAGATTTTTTTCTCATTTTATTTTGTGCATTTACTCTGATTTTCCTTTTTGGTTATCATGAGTTTCACATATAATAGCTTATGTAAATAACAATATATTTTAAGTTAATATCAACTTAAAACTGAATACATTCCAAAGCTTTATATTTGTATTATCCCTTCCTTGGTTTATATTTTTTATAACACTTTTCACTTTTTAGAACTTATACATTTGATAACTATTGTAATTTTAGTGAAATGTACTACTTTTGTTTGTTTACCTTTATATTTGCTTTATAAGTTACCTTGCCTTTACCATTACTACATATGTGTCTTTTACAGTGAGATTTTTACATTTATATGTTTTTTGATTATTAAGTATTATCATTTCTTTTCACCTAAAGAAATTTCATTAACTTATTTTATGAGACCAGTTTAGTGGTAATGTACTCTTAGCTTTTGCTTATCTGGAAAACGCTTAACGATCTATTTTGAATGATAACCATTCTGCATATAGAATTATTGCTTGTAAGTTTTTGTTTTTTTTTCTTTCAGCCCTTTAAATATGTCATGCCTTTTCCCTTCTGGTCTATTAAGTTATTGCTGAAAGTTCCACTTATAGACTTATGAGGTTTCCCTTTCATGTATGTGATACATTGTTTTTTCTCTTTCTGCTTTATAGAGTCTTTCTAATTCTTATATTTTATAATTTTTAATATAATGAGCCTTGTTAAAGATCTTTGAGTTTATCTTATTTGGAACAATCCGATGTCTAGTTTCTTTCCCATATTGGGGACAATGTCAGCAATTATTACTTTATTTTTCTTTTTTTTTATAATGTTAGCCATTATTTCTTTAAATATTTTGTTCTGGCCCTTTCCATCTCTATTTCTTCTTTATTTCTGAGATTCTCATAATGTGAACATTATTCCACTTGATATTGCCCAGAAATCCTTTGACATATTATTTCTTTTTAAAATTATTTTTGTTGTTGTTGTTTTTCAGCTTTGTCTGGGAGAGGTTCATTGTTCTGCCTTTGAGCTTGTTGATTTGTTTTTCTTTCCCCTCCATTTTGAACCCCTCTAGTGCCGTTTGGCAGTTTAGTTATAACTTCTATTTGGTACTGTGTTATATTTTTTATCTATTTCTTAGAATTCTCACTGTGTTCGTCCATTGTTCTCACAAGTTTAGTGAGTATTTTTATGATATTATTTGAATTTCTTTATCAGGTAGATTACTTATCTCCATATCTTAAGATCTTTTTCTGGCATTCTGTCTAATTTTCTTGTTTGAAACACATTCCTTTATCTTCTCATTTTGCTTGACTATATATAAATATTCATTTTTGCTTGAAAATATACACACACACAGACACACACACATACATACATACATATTATTAGTAATAATAAATACCAATAACAAAAGATAAATACAAAACACGTTTGACTTCTGCAATTATAAGAGATGTTCAAAGTGGTTATCATCAGCATCTAATAGATAAATAACATCTTTTAAAATGTGTTTACATTTTTTTTGCAGCATGGTTATGTGTGTGTGTGTGTTTATCTACCTATCTATATCTAAGTCTATATCTATATCTATATTTATCTACTTACCCATCTCTCTATCTATCCATCTATCTATCTATAGATCTGGTAAAAGAACTACCTTTCTCATTCTTGAAAGAGTGGCCATGTGTAGGAGATGATTTTTCTTGCTCACCTATGTCCTAGCTCTTGGTTGTCTCTAAAATTTCTGCAATTGTCTATTCTGCCAAACTTATTCCTGTTATACCCACATTGTTGATAGCATATCGAGACCTGTCAGTGTTCCAAGGGGAGGTATTTCATTTAGCACCAATTTCAGACTGATTGGAAGCTAGACCCTCAGGTAGCAGGTTTAATTACATGTAAATTTATATAGTACTGTGGTGCCACAATCATTATTCTTGCTTGTCTTCAGACTAGGAGATTTGGAGGTGTCACCGGAACAACATTTGCCAAAATTAGGACTTTGAATGAAATGTTAAACTCCTTTCTGGGAAGTTTACTTGAGCTGTAATGAGGTTAAGGTGACATACAAGGATGGTGTCTCCCTACTCTTGTTACCAGAAAGCACCTCCTTAAGACTCTAGGTATGTGGGAAACCTGAAGTGTGTCTCTATGCTGAAGCTCCAAGCTACATAATAGGCCTTTCTCATGGAAATACTGGGATTGTATTTCTGTTGGGTATTTGTGCAATGCTTTGGGATGGGTGGCCTGCAAAAACTATCTTTCAGATTGTTACATTTAGCGAAGCTCAATTATGTCATCTCCCTTGACCACCTACTTGGGTTTGGCAATCAAGGGGTGTCCCCTGTATGGATTGTGCACACCCACTGCCTTCAGCAAGGCAGCTGTAGAGTGTAGGGCATTAGCCTCATTTGCTGGTTTCAGACAGGCAGCTGAAAAAAAAATTTTGACTGCACACATCTACCTGCTTTATCAGTAGAGCAAAAGAATGCCTTGTCTGTGCATGCATACATGCTGGATTTAGTCTGGGTCATAAGAAAGTTGTGACTTCTTGTGCTCACTCATCCCAGCTGGGGGTAGAAAGGCTTTTCAACTAACTACTTGTCCCAACAGACTTTAGCTGAGAAGTGAGAGAATGACGTGACTATTAGTGCTGGCTTGCTCCTTTCGGGGGTGTCTTTATGTTGCAATAGCCTATGCTTCCTGGTATCAGTAAGGCAAAAGGATGGTGCCATGACTGCGCACCTCACCTGTCTTACAATGGAAGTGGAAAATAACTACAACTGAGCTCACTGTCTTGTGCTAGCAGTTTAGGTAGAAAGAGCAATAATGGTGTTTACCAGCACCTCTGTCTCCAGGTAGAATTTAAACTGTCCTTTGCCCCTCCAGCCTATGCTTTTAGGTTAGTAAATCTTCATCCCATGTAGTGTAGGGCTATTCAAACCACTGTTTTTATTTTGCTGGGTCTCTGACACCATATGCATGCACTTTAAGAGGGGAATCTCAGTTCTATAACACTTTGGGTCCCTTAGACATCAGCCCCACTTGTTCTAGGCCAGATATTTTAAGGACTTGTCACTCTGGTGCAGCTTCCCAAAGTTCAGCTTTCAGATGTGAAGTATAAACCCTTCACTTCTTCAGAGAAACACCTGTCTGGTGAGATCATTCCTTATTGTTTCTCCATGTTAGATTTTTCTTTAAGAGCCTGTCTTCACTTCTCCTAGCTGTCTTAATGTGGTTCTCTTATTCTTTATTGAGGAAAGTAGTTAATGTAATGTTCCAATTATTTTTAGAGGTAAATGATCTATACATAGCTGTAAATTTGGCGTGTCCATGAGAGGGAGGGAATTCAGTATCTTTCCATACCACCATTTTAGACTCCATTCCTTATGGTTCTGTTCACTTTCCCTTTGTATTTCAGTTTGGGAATTTTTAATTGACAGATTTTTACATTCACTTGGTTTTTCCTTTGCCATGTCTAAGCTTCTAATGAGTCCATCAAAGGTACTCTTTGTTTCTGTTATGAAATTTTTATTCTAGCATTTACTTTTGATTCTTCTTTTGAATTTCTGTTTCCTATTTATGTTGTCCATCTTTTTTTTACATACTATCCACTTTTTCTAGTACACTGGTACCTTGGTATTCATCTCTAATTGATTCCAAGAGATGGGATGGGTACCAAAAATGATGAGTACTAAACAATTTTTTCCATAAGAAATAATATAAATAAATGTAAAGCTTTCCCAAGACAAAAATACACAAAATGACCACAGAAGCTAAGATAAGACTGCAAGGGGATGTGCACAGGGCCAGAGCTACTGTGTGACTAACATGTGACCCCCTTGTTTTGGCTGAAAAAAGTAGCAAGTTATGAAGCAATTGACACTGACAAGTTCTAGCTTGTGCATCAAGTACAAAACAAATGATGAGTACTAGGGCAAAAATTTCACATCAGAATGTGTCAAGAACAAAATTTGATGAATTTTAAAGCAGTCACGTACCAAAGTATGAATGTATAGTTCAGTCTATGACTCCAGTAGCATCTCCTCTGATAAATTGATTTCAGCTTTTTATTTGTATTGACCTGTCTCTCCAGATTTTAGGATAGCAGTTTGCTCTGAGACTTAGTTCTGTGATGAGTTCAATAAAAGTTGTTGACTCTCAGTTTGTTCAGTTTTTTTTTCTTGTTGTAAAGATATAAGTTACTACTTCTAAGTTCTTTCCTCATTCAAGCTGAAACCAGAAGCTTACTCTTTCTTTAATAGCAATATTCAGGTTATTAAATGATTTAATGGTTTTACTTCATGTGAAGAAAACCATGCAATAAAAATATATAATGTATACCTTTTAAATGACTATTCTAATAGTTTTTGGAACCAAAGAGAGAAGGTCAGCATGTTGTTAATGCAAAAGTCCATACATTATAGTATCTTGTCATGTTATTTCATGGATTTTTATATAGTACATTTGTTGGTAATAAAATCTGGTTATAAGTATAGGATAAAAATAATGTATCACTTCTAGTTTAAAAAATAAAAAGTTATAAAAGGAATCTAGGATAAGGAGAAATATAATAGCTGGGCAAGGTCAATAAAATTTTTGTAGCAAATATATAGTATTTAAACCTAATAATTCTGCTGTTATTGATGAACTCAGTATAGGGCAGCCCTGCCTTAGAGACCTTTCAGTTTTACAGGTTACAAAAAATACACGATAATGCTCCATGAAAAAAGTATTATACATACAGAGAATGGCAAAAAGAAAAAGTATGCACATTTTAAGAAAAGAAAAAACTGTATTAAAATTATAATAATATATGCCAATAACAAAAGATGAATAAAAGTCACATTTGACTCCTACAATTACAAGAGGTTCTCAAAGTGGTTACCGTCAGTGTCCAAACACTTCTGTTTATGGCCAATTACTGCTTGAGCAAAGTGTCCACTTGTATCACTGTACATGCCATTTAGATTTCTTCTTGAAGTACCATCAGTGTAGTTGGTTTTCTATGTTATTCTACATCCTTTAAGGTCTTCATAGGTAGAAGGCAAGGGGTGTTAATTCAGGAGAATGTGGGGGTGTCATTGCCAAGGTTTTCAGACAGTGCAGGTATTGGCGGTAGTACACCCAGTTGAAAAAACACACGCAGAGCTGACATAGGGGGACCATAAACACACCAGCAAGCAAGCCACTTTATTGTGCACCTGGGACTATATATACATATTCAAACAAAAGCTGTGTCTTGCCACATCTGCCCAGTAGCAATTGTTTAGGTTCTTATGGTTACATAAGGCGGTATATGTGCAGTAACTATCAGCCCCAGGAATTCCTCAAACCCAGACACGGACTGATTATACCAAAGTCAAGCTGGGGCTGTGGGCCTGGCTTTAACCTTTTACAGTGGGCCTGGCTGTAATTCTTTACAATGGGCTTGGCTTTAACCCTTTGGGGACTGACACTCCACCTCTATGAAGCCACTGCATGGAATTTTGCCCATAATGCATATCCTTGAGCCCACAACCCACAGCAGCAATATAGGGCACAGCAAAAGCCTACCAGACTGCTAGCAATAATCACTAGGATCATTAGTATCCACTGCCAGGTGGATCCTAAGGAATTCCACCAAGTGTGAGGGGTCAGCACATGGGTAACATTTTGACACAAGTGTGGGGGCACCCAACCAGCAATGTGATTAGCAGCTGAGTGATGTTGTTCTATACATAACGGGACTTGTTCCCATAGTTCCACGTGTTCCCCCACCACCCAACCCCACCCATTAGTCATTGCATAACCAAACAGAGGGGGTTGGTTATTATGGTCCTTGTGGAGCAAGTTGTCCACTGCCCGGCATCGTTGGTCCCATTCAGGGGTGCTGCTCCATGTGTGTAACCACGTCCAGGTGTGTAGGGAAGCCGGGTGGATCCACCACAGAAGCCCCTCAGCTGCCTCCACTGGTATTTCCAGATCCAGCAGTGGGAAACATTATATACCTGAGCAACAGCATGTGCCCAGGACAGGGTACTATTGCCTGCCATTAGCCTGGGCGGCAGGACAAAGCAGACAGTGACACCATTAAAGGAAGCTCTTTACCCCAGATAAAATATAGGCAATGTGTCCATCTTGTGACAACAATGTGGCCGGTAAGGGCCTTGCCCCTGTCCGTGGCATCCGTAACCAAGACCGCACCCAGCCCTCTACCGGATACCGTGATTGGATGGTTACAGGATTAGGACCTGTTATGGCCTCACAGGCCAAAAGGGCAGCAGAAATAGCAGTGAGCTGTTTCTCTATAAGGGAAGAGCAGTCTTCTGCCCCTTTCCACAATTGAGACCAGAAACCAATGGGCGCTTTATGAGTCCCATGTTTCTGCCATAAGTCCCATCCAAACCCATTGTCATCCACTGACACCGTTAAAAGAAACAGTAGGGTGGTGTCAACCACCCCTAGGATTTGGCCTGAGCCATTGCCTGCTTAGTGGCTCAAAATGACTGCTCTATCTCTGGGGTCCAACCCCAAGTAGCCCCTCGCCATATCAGGTGACGTAAGGGGTGAGTTAAAGTGGCTAAATGAGGAGTAAACACCCGCCAATAGCCCAACAAACCCAAATAGGTCTGCAATTGCTTCACTGTTGCCGGCCGGGGATATGCCTGTATCTTATCCATGACTGCCTCCAGCATAACCTTAGTCTTACCCAACCAGACAACTCCCAAGAATCTGACAGACAACCCAGGCCCTTGGACCTTGTCTTCATTGACGGCCCACCCCCAGGTTTCCAGGGCTTCTCGTAGACTGGTGGCCGCAGTCTCAAGCTCTGCAAGTGACTCAGAGGTTAGCACTATATCACCAATATAATGGGACAGATGCACCCCTGCTGGCTTCCGCCAGGTGGCCAAGTCCTGAGCCACCAGGCTGTGGCACAGGGTGGGACTGTGCAGATATCCCTGGGGAAGCACCAGGAAAGTCCATTGTTATCCTTCCCACGTGAAGGCGAACTGCTCTTGACTCTTTAGTGCTGTATCTATGGAGAAAAAGGCATTTATCAAATCCACAACAGTGATACTGTCCCCGTTCATGTGTGAGTTTGTCCATAAGATCCATAACATTGGACACTGCTGCATGCAATGGGGGTGTCACTGTGTTCAGCTCCCGATAGTCCACAGTCATTCCCCAGGAGCCGTCAGGCTTTCTCACTGGCCATACAGGAGAACTGTAAGGGCTCTGCATTGGGCAGATTATCTGGGCTTCTTCAAGCTTGAGAATGGTACGACCAATCTCTTCGTGCCCTCCTGGTAGCCGATATTGCTTTGTATGCACAACACGGGTAGCCTGGGGCCATACCAAGGGGGCATGATGGGGATGCCCCTGAACAATAGTATTTACCACTTGTACATGCAGGCAAAATTCTCCCATCGTCGTCGAAATCGCCAGTCCTTGCAGCACATCCACCCCTAGAATATATTCTGCGATAGAGGAGACATAGACTTTATAGTCCTGTGGGGGCAATCACCCTATGCTCAGGGTCACAACTGCTTGTTTGACCCGTATCATCCGGCCTCCATATCCCTCCATGGTGGCCGTAGGACCGCTAAAGTGATCCAGGTTTCCATACAGCAACATGCTATCGGCTCCAGTGTCCACAAGGGCTAGTACCCACTGCACATTATGGGGGGACCAGTAAATAGCAAGTTCAACATGTGGCCTCCAGTCCCCTGGGTCCCCCCTCAGCCTGGTACCCCTAGTCTGGGTAAAAGTCAGTCAGTCTCAATTCCTGAATTGGGACTGTAACAGCCGGCAGGGGGGTAAACTGCTGCTCAGGCTTCAGCTGCTTCCACAGAGCCAGCAGCACCCCCGCAGGCTGACGCTCTGTGTTCTCTGCGGCTACTCCCACAGCTAATAGACCAAACCACATCTGCTTTCGGCTGCTCTCACTGCAGGCTGAATGCCACCCATTTGAGCCCCTTTATTCTTTGGGCATCCTTTGGGTGGGGGCCCCTTGGGGTCCTGTAGCGGCCTCACTTGGCTGATTTTTTTTCTTTTGTTTCACTTCCACATCCCCTGATCGAGCTAGGGCGGCTGTTACTTCATGCACCTGCCGATCTACATAGGGGGTCAGAAGAGCCACCATAGTCCCGAAAGTTCCTGGGGGTCCTGATGCTAGGACGAGGTCCTTCATCCTAGTGGTGAAAACTTCCTCATCAGGACTATTGTAGTGTACCTGAAACATCATCTGTCACATGCCCGTCTCCCGTATGATTTGCACCAGGTCCGAGTACGTGGACCAGTTGCTCACAGTCTCAGGCAATTCACTGGCATCTGCCCAAACTGTTCGGGCTGCTGCCATTATCCAATTGATCAGGGAATGATCCTCTACATCATGGTTGGTGTGGGCACTATTTTGTAGCCTTTGCCTCAAGGATGGGAGTGCTTTGGGACATTTGATCAGGGGACAACTCTGTTCCTTCCACCCCCTCGTCCCATAATCTCAGTGCCCAGCCCGGTACCATGTCCCCAGTCCTTTGCCGTACCTGCTTCATCAATTCCCACAATTCAGCGGGTGAGTACGCAGTCATTGTCAAATGCTGCCTGGCCTGGTGGCCCCTGTAGTTGATCTCCTAGCCCCATCGGCTGCTCCTGTTTGACCTGTTGCACTAAGGGACAAGCTTGTGATATGGATATCAGGTTACCTGCCCTGGAGGACCGTACAGACCCCTCCGAGCCCTGCAGCACACATTCTGCAGCCACCAGGCGCTCCCCCAGCGTTTCCCCAGTGCTGCAACTGGCAGACCTGTTGAGCTTGCTCCTGCATCTCCCAGCTGGTGTGCCGCAGCACTGCCAGAAACATCCAGGCTACCCGCCCAGCCACCTTCCGGTGTGCCGGGGGAACATTCGGCTCCATAGATTCCAGGGCCTTCTTGATATCCTCAGGTGTTGGCCTAATCTCACCCCAGTCTTCTGGGGCTGTCCATGTGGCCAGATATGTGGCCACTGGGTACCATAGGGAAGTGGGAGGCCACATTTCTTCCACCCGGGGACCCTCAGAGGCACTGGGGGTAGTACTCACCTCATCTTGTGGATTACGCCAAATGTCATTGCCAAGGTTTCCAAGCAGGGCAGGTTTCAGCAGTGGTACACCCACTTGAAAAAACACGTGGAGCCGACATGGGGGACCATGAACACATCAGCAAGCAAGCTACTTTATTGCGCACCTGGGACTATATATATGTAGCAGTTGTTTGGGTTTTCATGGTTACATAAGGCGGTACATGCGCAGTAACTGTCAGCCCCAGGAATTGCTCATCCCCAGATGTGGACTGATTATACCAATATTAAGCCTGGGCTGTGGGCCTGGCTTTAACCCTTTACAGTGGGTCTGGCTGGAATTCTTTACAGCGGGCTTGGCTTTAACCCTTTGGGGACTGATGGGCAGAAACTCAAACAGCATTCTTGAATTTCAAATACTACTTCAAAACTGTCATGTGTTCCTTGAATGACAACTGGGCTTCTGCCATTTACTTAGTCTGTCCTGCCAGTTGCATGGTAATGTTAGCTTTCATTTGCTTAATGGCATTCTTTGAGTGAACTTCATACTACACATTGCTATGGTAATTCAATTCAACTTCAAAAAGTGATACTTATATAACAGCTCTTAAAGTGTGTTTACCTTTTTTTGGCACCCCAGTATTTTGTGTACAGACAGATTTTAATGTAAATTTAACAATTTACTAATACATTAAAAACAGGAACAAAAATGTTTTATTTTTTCAAGTTTGGGTGATTAAAAGCTTAGACATCTATCTTGCAAACTTCAAGTATATCTGAAAGTGAGATTTGTTTATTAAATATTTATTTATTTTAAATTATGTCTACTAAATCTATATCTGTACAAGACAGCTATTTATTGACTAATTAATATGGTACTGATGAATAAAGTTAACACTGGGTTATCTGGGCATAAACTGTGTTAACAGTCATTTATCCTGACAGTGTTTTTCTGTCTTTTCCTTGCTAGCCAGAATTGATCTGGTCTAGATATCTTCCAAGTAAACTGCAATACATTCCTCTAAATATTAACCTAGGAATGACATAAATGTGAAAATAAATTTCTTGAAAATCAATTTAATTAATCCCGTAACAAAATGGAAATAATTTAGTGATAGTGCTTACATGGCTCAATAGAGTATGTCTAAATAATAAAGTGATTTCCACTATTTAATTTATAACATTCAAGGATTTATTCAAATACCTCAAAGGAATATTGCAATAATTCAAAGAAAAAATTTTAAATTAGTTTCATGGTTCTTTAATTTTTAGAGGTTGTAGAGTAAAAAAAATGAATCAGAATAGAAGATAGTCATAATTGTACAATAACACTGTACTAATTAAATTTGCTCTTAGCCAAGTCACGTGTCTTCTTAAACACTATCTGTAGTATAAAAGACTCACAATCATTGAAATTCATGCATCAATAATTTCTGATTGCTTCTTTTAAGTCTAATGCTTTAGAATCAATGTTATTTAACAATACTAACTAGGGAAAGAGGGTTAACAAAATCAGACCAGAAAAAAAAAAAAAAACATAATGTAATGTAATCAGGAAAAAAATGTATTGACAACAGACAGTTTTTTATTATGACATGATGATAGTCAGAAAAATTTTATAACTAAATATGAAGTAATCTGGAGATTTAGTGTTTAGTACCACTAGGAGGATAAAAATCAATAGGACACAATAGAAAATGTTTAAACAATGCATTTTTACTCTATTTCATATATACATTCTATAAACATAAAAACTATTTCTGACATTTGAATTGACTTTGATAAGATTTTATTATAACAAATAGTATAGAAATGAAATTATCAATGACATGCACTATTAGATTGAAGCTCTGGTTCATATTAAAAGTGTTTTATTTTCATAAGTAACAGCACTTATAACCATAAAATCATTTTATTTTAATGGCACAAAAGAATTGACACACTATGCAGTGTCATATACCTAGTTTCAAATTTTTTCCCTGTTATGTCTTTAATTCTTAGTGTATGAGTTCACCTTTATGAACAAGATTAGCAAACTTTCTTCTCTCAAAATGCTTACATTTCAAAAGGAGAAATGGAAAATTAACAAATAAAAATTAGTGACATACTACTTCTGTAAACTGCAGTAAACTTCTGAATTCTTTCAGGATTTTAATATTTTTTATTAATTATAAATGTATTATTATAAAATTCAAACATTAAGAGAAATCCAGGAATTTTATATCTTTCATTTAAAAGTAGCACTATTTTCTCCTATTATCTTCATCAGTACACTTACTTACATAAACTTAGCAAGTTTTGAATATTATATATTTTAAGTCTTGTTATGATAATAAACAAAATCATTCAAACAAAGCAGCTCTGTTGCTTGGGCAACACTTTTCTTTCCTGTATTCATCAGGTTCCAGATAAGGGACCATTTTAACCATTAGTAAAGATGCTGATTCTGTCCTTTAATGAAGGAATAATGAAATTTCCTTGTAGGAAAAATGCTTCTCTATAGAACAATATGGAAATTAGTGTTGAGATGTAAAACTAGTGGAGGCTTGTAACATAATAACTCCATCCCTATTGGGCATTCATTAGGCAACTATTCTATAAGCACATAAGAAACAGATCTAACCCTTGCTTTCCTAGAATTCATGAGCTACTGGAAAAGACAGATTAGAAAAACAACTAATACTTCACTATAAGAAAAGTGATGAGTATTTTTTTATTACAAGGTGCCACAGTGACATGAGATAGTTAATTCACATCTCTGCCATGTCGTTCAGTGAGGCTGTGTGTGTGTGTGTGTGTATATATATATATATATATATATATATATATATATATTTATATATATATATATATATTTATATTTATATATATATATATATACACATACACACATACATACATACATACTCAGGAGTAGAAACAATAAAATTCTAAACTTGCTGTTGAATGAAACAGATCAGAAATTATTTGTCCATGAGGCAGAGTGATTGGCAGAAATTCAAAAGTACTGTTCACTTTTTTTGAGTAGCTATATTATAAGATCAAGCTGACCAATTTGAATAGAAATTTTGGTTGGAATATTCTCTGAAAAGTCCTGTCAGGGATCATACAAATGCAACTACAGCACAATTTAGACCTGCTTATGTTGAACAACAGCTCAGCAAAACCTCTCTCTAAACCCCCATTTAGAAACAACTTTTCTTCTGCCCCTAAAGTATTCATAATTATTGTGTGTATTGACTCTGGGGATCCTCTCATAATTCTCTCATGTCTTTGTACATGCTATCTTCCTTATGAAAGTGTAGACTTCTACATATATTTTCATATGTAATAAGACCAAGCATAATTGAGCATGAATAGAAAATAATTAACAGATATTTCTAGAATAAACAATGTGTGTGTGTGTGTGTGTGTGTGTGTGTGTGTGTGTGTGTAAGCTGTAACATCTTAGGAAATTTCTCAATGAAGTATTACATACAAACATTTTCTTCAAATGGGTCTAACTGACAAAATTATATTCTTATGATTAAATATTGAGTGGCAAAGCAAACCCAAAGGACATATGGGTAATACTGATGAAATCATTTTTAAATTATGTGGGCTGTGGCATACCACATATCACTTTTTGGGGGGAATTCTAAATGCTTTTCAGCATAAGTATAAGTAGTTTTAAGTTGATATAAAAATAATCTAAAGTGTTTTGCTATAGAACCTTTGAAAGAATAACATATGATTTTACTTTTAGTTACAACATTGGAAAAATACAGATTCTATAATCTCTATTTTTAAATGAGCCAGAAAAAAAATGAGTCCACTTTAGGCAGGAAAGTACACATTGTTTGGAAATGGAGGTAAACATGTGTTTTGTATTTTATAGACACTAGAGAAATTGGGGTCAAGAGGCTATCTTCTGTGCAATCTTCTACTGTTTTGTGTTTCCTGCTCCTGAAGATTTTGTTGGTATTATTTGTAAAATAAAATTCTCCTGACTTGATCCAATATTAATTCTATATCTCTCATTATTTAATTTGAGGCCAAAGTTTTTCATTTGTGCATATTAGTCCTTGACAATTAAAATAAAAACTGAAAGGCATACAGCAAATAGATAATAGCCATGTAAGCAAGTTATGAATGAGGTAGTTTCAGCACCACTAGTCTGACAAAAGTGAAGAAACAATAAAAAAAGTGATACCTTAAAACCAAGGAGAAATTATTATTCTTCACACATCCACCTGAAGGTCTCAAGGAGACATTATTTGACTTCATTAATGGCCCTTCCAGTGGCTTTGATGGATAAGAGAAAAGAAAGAAAGAAGCAAAAAAAATCTGTGCTATTTTTCATTTATGGAAATCAGAAAGTGGTTGTCTGGATTTGTTCTGATACTGTCTGGTAGCTGATTACCAGATGTTTCCATATATATTGACTACTGAAGGGAGCATTGTCCCTGTGGAACTTACCTTTTAATGTAGAATCATTCAGGCTGTCTTAATTAAAACATGTGTATATCAAAAGACAAAAAAAAAATCAGCTCAAAATTTTAGAGGATGGTATTGTGAAGGAGATTTGTAATTATGAGGTTTCCTTATATAAAAGCTAAACTATTGTATCAATTTTTAAAATAAAAATTATATTCGATGTAGCACTTAATAATACATTTGGCTCTACTTAACTAAATACATTTTGTAAATTGATCTAAGTTTATATAACTTTCAAATGCTACTGAATATTACAAATGACTCAACATTTTAATGTTTTACTATACAGAATTTGGCCATGTTACAAGATACTTTAAAGTTATCTGTGAAAAAATAAGCTGTTTGTTTAATTATATTTCATGATTGGACACCAATATAGCAAACATTGTTATGTACAAGGATACATAAAACATTGACCATTGGCTGAGGAATGAGCAAGAAGCAAAGAGGGAAGTATTTTTTCTTTTTCTCTGTGTGCTTTGATTTGCTACTACAAATAAAGAAAAAACTAACCATGTAAAGTGCATTATGTGATATATCACATTGTGAACAAGGTATGTTATTTTTCATTTTTATTTACATTGACACTTCGGAGCAAGATGTAAATGTAAGTTATTTTATCACATCAGTAATAAGAACAGAAAACTTTTATCTAAAAAAGACAATTATTCGTTATATTTTGTTCTACTAAGGTTTAGTGTTGGTATGACTAAATTCCTGCTTGAATTTATCATCCATAATTGAGCATAGATAAAAGGTTGAGGTTGGATTTGGATACCCTGAAATTTTGTAACTGATATTCCAAGTTAAAATAATGAGAATTACTGAAATTCATAAAAATACAAGATAAGTTACAGATTTATTTAAAAAACACTTTCAAAATTACTATCAATCAAATAGATAATTGTAATCTGCTTGAGGCCAAACTCTCGCCATTCAAAATACATGATAAGCATTGATTTATTTTCTAAGATTCATAATGCAGTAGTGCTCAAACATTCTAGAAAAATTTTAAGAAATTATGACTTTAATTAAATTAATCCAGGTGACTATTTATATATTATTTGCTAGAGTAACAAGAATCAACATAAAAGTAATATTCACTTTAACTGCAAAATTGTATTAGTCATCATTTAAGGAAAAAACAAATTGGCAAGTTTATTGATTAATATTAATTGTAAAATCAATGATTTTTTAAATAGATAGAGAATTTATATCTTATTCAGGAGCATGGCTTAAGTGTGTCTTCCTTACTGACAAATGTTAACAGATAGAACATCTGTTATTCTGTTGTTTCCTTTGGATGGGCCAACTGATTTCACTAGTTGAACTAATATTATCCTCTTATTTTACCATGTAGTTGTCTTCAACAATTTTAAATCACCTTTTTAGATTCCAATCTCTTTTATTTTTATTTTATTTTTAACTTCTATAACATTTATTATTTCTGGCTCAATATGTTTTAGCTATCTATCATATTTTCAACTTTTTTTTTCAAATATACAAGTTCTGTCTTTTCAATAAAATAGTCCATTGCTGAAGAAAAGATAGTGTGCTACTCATTTTGTCAATAATCATATGAAGTCTGACAATTAAATTCACAAACTTGCCAACATGTGCTTACATTGGCAGCACTGTATAAACAACTCAGTAGGATTTCATAAATTTGTATCCGTGTCTCACAGCTGTGTCTGTATTGATGTGTGATGGTTCCCTCCTTGAGTGGCTTTCATTGATGTTGCTGTGTGTTTTGTGTGCTGTCATGGGGATGTTGGAGCTTGAATTAGAGCAATGTAGAAACATTAAATTTCTTGTTAAACTTGGCAGGGGTAGAAGTGAAATCACAGAAATGTTAGTCCAAATTTATGGGGATAATTTCATGAAGAAAATGGCAGTGTAAAAATGGATTAAATGTTTTTTCTGAAAGAAAAGAAAGTATCAATGATGGAGAGAGGTTAGGGCAGCCAGTAATGAGCAGAGCTGATAAAAACATTACAAAAATGCACGAAATTTTGTGTCAAAATCATCAGCTGACTGTAAGAAGCATGGAAGGTCAAGTAAACATTGATAGAGAAACAGGAAACTCTTATCTGAAAATATTGGCATGAGAAAGGTGTGTGCAAAAATGGTCCCAAAGGAGCTTACTGATCAACAAATGCAAAGGAGTATTGAAGTTTGCCAAGACCTTTTGGAGAGGCAAGATGATGTTTTGGGCTGTGTTAGTACTGGTGATGAAACATAAGTGTACCAATACAACCCTGAAAGGAAGTGTCAAAGTGAACAATAAAAGTCAGCCAATTCTCCACCACCAAAAAATCCCATTACTCCAAATCAAGACTTAAAACAATGTTGCTAACCTTTTGATATCAGAGGAATTATTCATTATGAATTTGTACCAATTAGATACACGGTCAACCAAGTTACTATTTTGAAGTGTTGAAAAGGCTGCATGAAAAAGTTAGGCAAATACAGCCTGAACTTTCCACTAAAAACTCATTGCTTTTGCATCATGACAATGTACCAACTCACAAAGCACTGTCCATGAGGAAATTTTTAACCAGTGAACTAATAATTGTATTGGAACATCTTTTCTATTCATTTGATCTGGCCCTCAATGACTTTTTTGTTTACCTGAAGTTATGGAAATATTGAAAGGAAGATATTTTTATGACATTCAGGGCATCAAGGATCATACAACAACAGCTCTGATGGTCTTTCCTGAAAAAGAGTTCCAAAATTGCTTTGAAGGGTAGACTAGTCTCTGATGTCAGTGCACAGCTTCCCAAGGGGAGTACTTTGAAGATGACTGTAGTAATATTCAGTAATGAGGTATGTAGCACTTTTTCTAGGATGAGTTCATGAACTTATATCAGAACTTCCTGATTTTTAAATGCTCCTGAGAATGGTGGAGACATATATTAGGTTTTTAAAGAAACTAGAGAAAAAAATAAAAAAATTCAATAAATTTATACTATAAAAAGAAGTGATAGAATTGGAGGAAGAAGGTAGTTACCAGCAAACTATGGCATATTTATTTTAAATTACTTAGAAAATTTGTTTCAAATTTATCTGAAGTAATGTGTACTTCTGTGTGATTAAAGACATTAATCACACTGCGGTTTAGGATATAATAATCACAACTCCTTGACAAAAGATTTTTGTATGCATGAATTATATTTAAATATACAATTAGATTAAATGTTTAAGGTTTTGGAGTACTTTAAATAAAAAAACTGTTGCTAAAGTTTTAGGCAAAAAATTATCTTTAATACATAAAAATGCAAATTATTTTAGATAATATTAAATGTCTGCACTTCAAAATTCATGGCAGAATAACATTTTGAATGCCATTACTACAAGGTTTGTTGGGACAGAAATTGGTCAACATCCCGGATGTTTTATTGTCAATATTAAACAGAAATAAAAATTTTATTGAGTTTAAAGAAAATTTTTTCATATAAACATGTAAACTATTTTTTAATACTAATTGGTACTAAATATTAATAGAATAAATTTTCTGACAGAAAAGAAAAGTTTCTTAAGCCTGTGATTCAAGTTGACCCAGATACATTAATTTAATAAAAATATAAATTCATTATGGTATTAATGTTTACATATTTAAGTATTACTAATTTAAATATGATTGGCATATTAATATGTATATATTATAACTTATTTAATATTGCTGACCTAGAATCATATATAGGAAAAGTCTAATAAAAATAATGAGTCATATTAATGGAATAGTAGAAGAATTTTTTCAATCACTGTAAAGATGAAAAATTTGCATTTATTATATATCCAAATATTTAAAATACTGTTCTCTGATCTTGGCAATAAAATTTACTTGGTCATTTATATTGCTTTTTAGCATTTTCATAATAGGTAGTGATTATGTAAACATGTCCTTATGTCATTTTATATAATAAAAATTTTATGATAATAAAATCTCATTACATTAACTTTTTATATTCTAAAAATACTGTGTTCACATTTAATGAAAATATACTCATTATGACAATTCTACAAATTATAAAACTAGGACAGATTACCTTGATTTTTAAATGTTCCTGAGAGTAATGGAGAAGTAATTCCAACCCTCTTTTGCTGATTTTTTATCTTTGTGCTGTTACCACATCACTAAAGTAAAAGAAGAATCAGTGGATTTGAAGATGAGGGAAAGATTGGAGATTGAATTAATTTTGAGCCATGGAAAGTAGAAAGTATATCAGCTCAGCTTTAAGACTTTGATTCCTTTTCTTAATTTTGTTAACGTCAACTTCTGTTCTGAAGATAAAATCAAATAAAGAATTAATACCATATCACCTCAAACTTTAAGATAGAAGAGTTTAATAATTACTAAATATTATTGAAGCATGAACTAATTTCCTGCCATGAAACTTGGATAAATAGCTTTTCTCATTTTTTTTCATAATAATTAAAATTTGGACTCCTTATATAAATGTCGGTTTATAAAATGAGAACAATGTTTAATGTTGAGCCACATGAACAATGTATATGCCAACAATCCTAATTATATACAAACAGTTTCAGGAAAGTTGAAGGAATTACAGAAGTAAAGGCATGAAAGAATGTGTAATAATATGTGTTATACTTTGCTTCTAAACAACTTTCAACCATTCCAGGTATTTATTAAAAAATATTTAAAAATTCACAGAAAATCAGATTTATTCACATTCAACTGTATTAGATTCCAGTACACAAGAATACTCATTGCATGGTTGTTATATATTCTGATTTATTTAATTTTCATATATACTTATACTACGTAGTCTTAGGAGAATAAAAAGAGCTGTTTATCGTCAGAGTTACACAAACTTATAAAGTGCCTGACAATCATAATTACATTGTCCCCATGCTTTTTTTGCAGCAATAGGGAATTACAGGGCAGGTTTCATTTAGAAAATGCCATTATACTTAGAATAATACTTTATCATCATGATAATACTTTTGAGTTATGGAAATTAAAAAATCTGCACAGAGAAAACAGAGTGATCACAATCAGACTTCATATGCCTATAATATGGCAGACTAATTATCTGAATAACCTTGGCAATATATTGCATATAAAACAAATTAAATACAAATATCTTCATCAAGTACAGAGTTGATTTAGCAATAAAATGAGAGAAATACTCAGAAACCAAAATAACAAATACACATTGTTATAAAGCACCAAACCTGTGGCTACTGTGAGAGCATTCTTCATTTTCCATGGCCCAAATATATCCATTTCAATAGGCCTCACAAGGAAGAAAGAAGAAAAAGCCTATATCCTGCACAAAGTGGGAAATCTCAATGAGAATCTCACACAAAAATTGACTCCAAAAAGCAATTTTCTGAAGGAAAGGAGAAGTTATGAAAAAAAGATAAAGCATTCAAAGGATAAGACATAGGGGAAACTATCGTGCTTTACGTGAAGGGTATGAAAACAGCTTTAACGAACAGTTTCCAATGACAGTCTGGTTTCAATGTATCTTTTAACTAGGCTCAACCCTGCTGCTCGGGCCCAACAAAGGATATAAATTTAAATGGATCTCGACATTATCATGCTAAGTAAAATAAGTCAGAAAAAATCAAGAATCATATGACTTCACTGATATGTGAAATATAAAACTAAAAGCAACAAAGAAACAAGATAAACAATCAAACAAAACAAAAACTCTTGGACACACCAATAATTTAGTGGTTACCAGAGGGTAAACGGGGAGGAAGGTGGAGGAGAAGGGAAGGGGAGTCAAATATGGTGATAGAGGTAGAACTGACTCTTGTTGGTGAGCACACAATGCAACACATAGATAATGTATTGTAGAATTGTGCACCTGCAACCTATATAATTTTACTAACTAATGTCACCCTACTATATTTAATTTAAAAAAGACATTGCTATAAAAAATTTTACTTTAAGAGTCCCAATTGATAACTTTCCCATGTGGACTGAAAAAATGGAATCTCATCTTAAATCAAAGCCTCAAAAATTCCATAGATAAAATTGCAGATAGAGCAATCGGATAATAAAAGACAAATGATATAAGCAAAAAGTGTAATTTTATTAATATAAAATTGACCTTATGAACAAACGTCTTTTTAGAGATCAAACATGAAAGTTCAATTCAGTAGGAGAAAAGAATGATTCTAAGCTTTCATGAATGCTATAATATAACTAAAATATGTAAAGCCAAAACTGAAAGAACTATAAGTAGACATGGACATATTTACAGTTTTGGAAGGGTTATTTTAATTCACATCTCTTCAAAATTGATAGTACAAATTACAAGATGACACTGAAGGATATACAGATATTTCTGATCTAAAACATTAAATACATTCTGAAAACCATTGTGTTCTGCAAAAATATACACAAAAACATCAAAACCTCTAAAATAGAGTTTAGAAGGATGGTACAAAACTATGTAGCTTGTAACAAGAACACCAAACAAAAAGAGTAATTGAGCCTTGAGGGGATAATTTGGACTACCCGTGTAGACACATTAGTGTGTATAGATGATGTTACATTTGTTACTAAAAATGGGCCAAAACTATACTTCAGAATTGATGGCAAACCTTATTTTAGACAATAGCTGATGAGTGCTTACACAAGACAGATGCAAAGGGAAATAGAGCAAGAGCCAAACACAGCACAAGTCAGGTTGTACCTCTCTAGGATGAAGACTTGAGGTCTTGTTCCTAAGATGGAGCCTAGATCCTAGCATCTATATTTTTTTAACTTCTCAGTGATTATATTAGAGGAATAGCTTGACTATATATATATACACACACACCCATATACACATATTTATATATGCATACACACGCACATACATATGTGTGTGTGTGTATATATATGTATACATATATATAAACATATATAAATATATATTTCTTCAATTTACCTCTGTGCACTCAAATATAAAGTAAAAATTTACCTATTATAATGAAATCGAATAAACATCTCAGTTTAAAAATTCACTGTTGTGGGAATTTATTCTTTCAAGGCAACAAGGTAAGATACACCACTTTTTAGCATATATAATTTGTTGCTACAATTGCATAAAAATGCACATATGCAAAGTGTTCGGGGAGTGTAGGGACTAAATAACATTTTATTTGGGAACCTAATTCCATTTAATTGCAATGTTCTACTCTCCACATGGTTGTCTGAATCTTTTGAGAGGTAGAAACAAAAACATTAGAAAAAAAATACATTCTTATTAGCATAAACCTTGCAATGGCTGCCAGAGAACCTAAAAATAACTAAACTGAAATTTCTTTCTAGATAAGAATGATGAGGTGTACACAGATTAACTGACTTACCAATATCCACACAGCAAAGATAGGACAAACAAAAACTCAAACTTTTCCTGATATTTCACTATATTATGCTGCCTATTTCAAAGATAGCCTACCCACAATGCAAACATGCTATGCTCTATGGAAGTAGATTATTGCTATTGCCACCACTGCATCACCAGCTTTATTTCTTTTGCTTTTACTATGTTAGCCAATTATTACATATAGCACACTGAGGAATACAATCTACCAGGCATTATTCTAAGGGTTTTATATGTAATAATTAATTTAATCTTCAAAGAAGGCTATTATCCACTTCTATAGATGGAAAACTATCTCTTTTCTTCTTTTCTTTCCCTTGCTTTTTCAACACTCTTTGTCTCTTTATTTTTCCTTTTCCCCCTGTGATTTCTGCATATATTTTTCAAATTTTGATAATTTATTTTTCCATTACCATTTACATAGACTATCATATTAGTTTCAGGCATACAAAACAACATACTGATTAGACATTTATGTATCTCGCAAAGTGATAACCCCAATAAAACTACTGCCCACCTGACACTGTAATATAGTTATTGCCACATTACGGTATTATTGACTACATTCCCTATGCTATACTTTACATCCCTGTGACTATTTTTTTCATTCATAATTGATACTCAGTATTATTTTATATTACTTTCATGTATACAGATTAGTGGTTAGATAAGTACATCATTTATAAAATGATCCCCCAATACGTCTAGTATACATCTGATACTATACATAGTTTTTACAATACTAATGACTATATTCTTCATAATACACTTTACATCCCTGTGACTATTTTGTAACTAAAAATTTGTATTTCATTTAAAATTTTTTCATTGTTAAATGTATTGGGGTAAGATTGATTAGTAAAAATTACATAGGTTCAGGTGTACAATACTACAATACATAGTCTATGTGTTGCATTGTGTGCTCATCACCCAGAGTTAGCTTGGTTGTACATGTTTATTATTGAATTGTTTCTTGTTCTGGGCATTTACAGGAGTGAGTACCACTGCCGGCCAGTAAATGTGAAGAGGTTTTCTTTTTGTTTTCCAATAGGTATCACTGTATTGTTTTATTTCCTCTTGTGTTATTCCTTTTTCTTGCCATAGTTAGTTTTCTGTGAGATAAGCTGCTACTCTTTGACCATGCTACCTTTGTCTCAGTGAGCATATCCCATGGGATGCTGCCATGGGCAATAGAGCTTTGAGCCTCTGGATCCCCAAAGCTCCCCCTGCTGCCAGAAACTGAAGAGCCTGTGTGTCTCAGCTGCCCTGAGCTCTTTGGTTCCAGCGGAAAAGGGTTGGGGTGGGGTTTTGTTAGGAGAGGCCGCTGTTGGTGTTTGTGTTTCTGGATGGTGGCGGCAGCTATCCAGTTGCAGCTCTTCTGCCTTTATTATTCCCTCCCTGTCACTGGAACTAACCGCACCATGAATCTGCCACTCAAGAACTGTTTTCCAAACTCTCAGGGCTGTAGATATTCTGCTCTTTAACCTTTCACTCACTGCTACAGTTTATTCTGGGCATGTGGAAGAAGTCTGGAAAGGCGATGGGAGAAGGCGATCAGCTTCATATCTTTTGCTGCCATGTGCTGAGGGCAGTGAGGGCAGTGTGGGCTTACATTCTTCTGCATTCAGTTTGCCCCAAGGTATCTGCCTGAGTGTTGAAATCAACCGTCTTATATGCTGATCCCTCAGGCATGATTGCTCATGAGAAGAGAAGCACGCTGGCAACTTTTCTCTCCTCTTTTTCAAACCAGTGTTATGTTCGCTGCTGTTTCTCACCACTTGTTATTTCCCCCTCCTTCTTTCATACAAAGTAAATCTGGACTGCGAGTCTGGCAGCTCTTGCCTCTCTGCATCTCCGGGGGCTAACGTGATGTTTGATTGTGGCATCCACAGCCCCTGCATCTGTGCCTCCTTTTCTCTGTCCCGTGGACTGAGTGAGGTCCCAGTGCTCACCTGGTGCCTTCTTCCTGTTCTCTAGACCTCAGAGTTACAAGCAGGGACCTGTAACTCCAGTTTCTGCACTCTCCTTTTCCTATTCCTCTGTTTGCCCCTCTTTCCCCACCTACAGGTACTTAGATATAATGAGTGAGTCCCTTAGCTGTGGTTATGTCTTGCGTAGGAAATCCTTTGTTGAATTATAGTTGTTCTATTTGTTGTAATTTCCAGGAGAGTTTTGCAAAAGTGCCTATCATACTGCCATTTTTCAAACCAGCCTTCTCAAATTTGTAGTTTTTAATTCTTTCATATTCTTACTCAGGCCCCCCAACACCCCTTCCATCTAATAATCATCAATTTGTTCTCTAGATCTGTAAGTCAAGTTCTGTTTTGTTTGCTAATATATTTTTAATAGTCCATCTATAACTAAGATCATATGGTATTTGTCTCACTCAGTCTGACTTATTTTACTTAACCTAATCCCATCTAAGTCCATCCATGTTGTTGCAAACAGTAAGATTTCAATCTTTTTATGGCTGACTAATAATATTCCATTGTATACATGTGTATGTACCACAATTTTTTATTCAATCATCTATTGATAGGTATTTTGGTTGTTTCCATGGCTATTATAAATAGTGCTTTAGTGGACATAGTGGTTTAGTAAACATTATTAGAATAACACAAAAAACACATAGGTAAAAAATGTAAAAAATTATTTGACAAAATATAATACCCATTTCATTATAAAAACATTTGCTAGATAAATAACACCTATAAAAAGCCCGCACCTGGCAGCATTGTTAATAACTAAAGACTAACTCTTTCTTGATAAGTTCTGAAACAAAAGTATTTGTTTTTGCCACAATTATTCAACCATGACAGGTGGTTCTAATAAGACAATTAGTCAAGAAAATGGAATAATAGAAATCCATACTGGAAGAAAGAAATAAAACTATATTTGTTGGCAGATGGCATGATCTTGTAGATAAAAAATTCTAAGAAATGCACAAAAAACTATTAGTACTTATGAAAAAGTTTGTTTGTAAATACAATAAAAAATAAAATCAATCATTATTTTAAGCAGTGAAAAATTTTAAATAAAATCAGAAAATCAATTTTATTTGTAATAGCATCAAAATAATAAAACACTTTTGAATATGTTTAACAAAAACAGTATAAAGCATATACAGTGAATTTCAAAATTGTATGGAATTAAGGATCTAAATAAATAGAAAGACAACTCATTTTCATGAACTGTATGACAATATTATTAAACTAACTACTCCACAAATTGTTCTATGGATTAAACACTAGCCATATCAAAATGAAAATAGGCTTTTTTGTAAAAGATGATGAGCTGATACTAATATTTATAGAGATAAAACATACTGAAAAGAGTCAAACCAAACTTGAAATAGAAGAATAAAGTTAAAGGACTCACACATCTAGATTTCAATACTTCAAAGCTACGGTAGGCAAGAATTGTGATGCTGGCATAAGTACAGATGTATAAATTGGTGGAAGAGAATTAAGATTCCAGAAATAAATTAGTACATTGATAAAAAAATGGATTGTAAAAAAATGGATTGTAAAAAAAAAGGTCAAGAGAATTGAGTTGGAAAAGTAGCCCTTTCAACAACTTGTTCTGGGACAACTAGTTGTACACCTGCAAAAATGTAAAGTAGGATCACTTTTTTATAGTATAAAAAATTAACTTAAAATGAATAATAGATTTAAATATATGAACTAAAACTATATAAGTCTCAAAGAGAACACTGAATAAATCTTTATGAAATTTGTTTCAGCAACAGTTTCTTATGAACAAAAGCTCATGTAACAAATAAAATATATTAATTATTAAAATTAATAATTTTGGTGCTGTATATGGGGCCACCAAGAAAGTAAAAAGAAAACACAGAGAATGAGAGAAAATACTTCAAATTATACAAGTCTGAGAAGAAGCTTTTATTCAAACTGTAGTCTTACATCTCAATAATAAAAAAGACAACACAATTAAAGATGAGGAAATAATTTGAATAGATATTTCTCCAATGATGGTATACAATTGGATAACAAGTATTTGAAAATATGTTTAACATCACTATTAATTAACAATATTCAAGTCAAACCAAAAGGAGATACACTTCCCACACATTAGGATGGCTGCAGTCAAAGAGACAGATAATAACTGGTGTTGAATGTGGAGATATGAAGGAATTAGAATGCTCATTACTCTGGAATGTAAAATGGTACAGTCCTATGGAAAACAATTTGACAATCCCTCAAAATGTCAAGTTCCTACATAAATCAGCAAGGTTTATTTGATATTCAAAAATCGAACTCTTAATATGTAATCCACAATAGTAAGGGGCAAATACATAGATATATTCAAACATATTTGAAAAAATTTAACAGTCATCTATGACAAAATTCTAAACAATTTAAGAATAAATAGAAAGTACTTCAACTTGATAGCACTTACAAAAAAAGAGTAACAAAAATACAGCTAACATCATACTTCCAGTGATAGAACAAATGCCTTTTCTCTAGGGTAATCAAAGAGGCAATGATGTCTACTCTCATCACTCTTCTTATTCAACACAGTACCAGAAGGTAAAAGCCATATATAATGAATAGGAAGTAATAATTTATTATTTTCCAATAACAAAATTGACTATGTTGAAAATCACAATGAAGCTGCAAAACACTGCTAGAAATAAAATGAGTTTAGCCAGGTTACAGGACAAAAAATCAATATTAAAAGTAATTTGCATTTTATATACTAACAATAAATGTAAGGAAACAACATTTTATTAATATAACACAGTACCATTCAAAATCTCAAGAAAATGAAATAGCTTGGGTAAAAATTTATGTACAGAATCTGTATGCTGGCAACCTTAAGATTTTGGTAAATGAAAACAAGGAAGATTTAAATACATGGAGAGACAGACATGCCATAATTATGGATTGATGGATTTTACAAGTCATAGAGGGGTCAACATAGTAAAGAGGTAAATTTTTGCCTAAAGTGACCTCCAGGCTTAATGTAATGTCTATCAAAATCCAAGCAGTTTTTAAAAGCAGACATAGATAAAATTATTCTAAAATTTATATATAAAGGCGCTGATTCTAGATTAGCCAAAATAATCATTAAGAAACTCAACAGAATAAATGGAAAGACTCACTCTTCCCAATATCCAGCCTTAATATTTAGACTTTATAATCAAGATAGTGTGGCATTGGTAGAAGGAGAGATACACAGATCAATGGGGCATAATACAATAGAAAGCCCAAGAATAAATTCTCATAAATATGCCTAACTGATTTTGAAAAAGTGAAAAACCAATTTATTTGAGAGAGGAGAGCCTTTAAAGTTAGTAGATATTAATAAGTGAAAATAAAAAATAATTGAGCTAAACCTTACACCTTATACAAAAACAAGCTCAAATGAATCAGAGACTTGAATGAACATCAAATGTAAAACTATGAAACTTAATACAAAAAAGGAGGATATTTTTGAAATCTAAAACTGAGACAAGAATTCTTAGTCATTATACCAAAAAATAATATGTGAAAAATAATTTATAAATTAATTCTGATAAAAATTCTAAACATTCACTTTGCAAAATGTTTAAGAGGATAAAAGGAGGTTCCCTGGTAGCATAGTGGCTAGGCTTTGGGCCTCTCAATGCCACGGCCTGGGTTCAATTCCCAGCCAAGAAAATACCACCACCACCACCCAAAAAAGAGGATAAAAAAACAAGCTAAAGGCTAGAAACAAATATTACAAAGAAATAGTCACTATGTAGAATATGTAAAAAACTTTTAAACTTACAGTTAAATACAATTTAAGTATAAAATGGATAAGGGATATAAAAAGACACTTCACCAAAGAGGATGTACAGATGACAAGTAAGCACATATGAAGATGTTCAGCATCATCAGCCATTAAGGAAATGCAAAATAAAGGGACGATGACATATCACCATACACCTATCAGTGAGGCCAAAATATAAAAAGTGGCAATGTCAAATGCTGATGAGGATGTGGAAAAGATAGGTCACACACGTGTCACCGCTGGGAATGTAAAATAGCAATTCTGGAAAATAGTTTGACAGCTTCTCATAAAGCTAAACATACAAGAGATACAATCCAAAAAATTGCACTCTTGGGAATTGATCTCAGAGAAATGAAAAGTATAGTTCATATAAGAATCTGTTAACAAATGGTTATAGCAGCTTTCTTATAACAATCAAAACCAGGCAACAACCTAGATGTCATTTAGTGGCTGAATGGTTAAATACGCAAAGGATATTCTTACTGTGAATAGATACTAGTCAGTAAGAAAAAGAAAAGGAAAATTTAAACACAACAAAATGAATGAATCTTCAGGGAATTATACTAAGTGAAAAAATAGTCAATTTAAAAGGTTACCTATGTGATTCTCATAATATTTTTGAAATGACAAAATTATAGAAATTGCAAACATTAACGATTGTTGTTTGTTAGCAAGGGCGTGGAGGTGGGGTGGGGGGAGGGATATGATAATTACAAAAAGGCAACAGGAGGGATCCTTATGTGATGAAACTTCTATATCTTGAATGTGCTTGTGGACACACAAACGTACACATGTGACAATATTGCACACTATTAAATACATGCAGAAACAAATTAGTACAAGTATAACTGAGAAAATTCAAATAAAATTGATTGATGGGTTATACCATTGTCATAATTATGGTTGTGATATTATACTAGGCTTTCAGGTAGTTTCCATTGAGAAAAATTGCATGAAGGGTACAGTAGATCTCTCTGTAGTAATTTTTACAGTGCATATAGGAATTTAAAATAGTTTTACTCAAAACAAAATATACTAAACTTTTAGTCAAAGTAAAACAGATTTTTAAAAAGAAAAAAATTTTGTACAGGCAAAATTACATTTAAATTTTCCTCATAATCTTAAAGTGTGGTATGCATATTTATGTGCAAAATTTTGTACTGTAAATATGTATAATATGTATGTGCAAACTTTTAGCATTCTACCACATACAATAAATAGCATATGACAAACCATAAATTGACACAGAAAAAAAGTTTCATGCATACATAGTTGTTGCTTTCAAAGAAAGAAAATGAGACACATACAAATGAGTGTGGTGCACGGCAGTATGTGGTAAGTTGTATAAAAGACATATATGTATCTACTGTGTACAGAGGAAGAAGATAACAATGCTTTTTGAAAAATTTCATGGAACACAAGCCTTTTGTGGTAATCTTTAAGAATAAGAAGATTTTTATAAACATAAATTAGTACTAGGGTAAATTCAGGGTGAAAGAATCACCTTGAACACAAGTATCAAAGCAAAAACAACAACAACAAAAAATGCAAGATGGGAAAATAAAATCAAGTCAACAATTCTATGGGATGGTGTTGCCAGAAAAAAAATTTTAGCCAGATTTTAGAAGACCTTGAATTCCAGGTTAAAAACGTTATATTTGTACTATAAGTTGTTAGAGTCATTATTGATGTTTCAATAGGGTCACACAGACATAAAACAGGAAATCTTACAAAAACATGCATTTGTGAAAACTTTTAGCTTTATCTTAAGTTATAATAAAAAATTATACAAAAGAAAAAAATTATTTTGATAAATAACTCCGCTACCTGGTGTAAATTAAACACCAAATCCTGTTGTGATGATTAGGGTGCAGAAAGGTCTTTTGTATAATTGGGTTGTTGAAATATTTCAGGCCAGAGGAACTGAGAATTGCTTGGTCTTTGAAAGAATTACATAAAGACAGGTTCAAGAGCCCTTTCATCTTGTAAACTCAGTGAGGGAAAGAACCAATCTTTGTTCAGGGCTTAATGCTCAGTACTTTGCACAGTTTGGAACATAACCACAGATCAATATGTATTTTAAATGAATTATGTATGCATATATACATGAGATACGATCACTAGGCTTAGCACATATTGATTCTGTGTGTCAAAGAGACAGGGAAGACTTAAAAACAAAGAGCTATTTAATACCACTGTCTTATAAGGAAAGAGTTCTAAAGATTGAGGATATCACAGCCATGCCCGGTGAGTTATGAGACAATCACAGCTCATTTGTTTGCAGTGCCTTTGGGACAGTTAGAATACAGAGAAAGTTACTCTAAATATGCCCTTGCTGCCTCCGTATTGTCACTTAGAAATCATCAGTCAGAGTCAGAGAAATAGATGAACATGGTTATTTGTTTTGAGGGAGAACATGAGGTGCTATGTACCAAATACAAATTAACAATGAGTGCTTTGAGGTTGGATTATCATACGGAATAACAACATCCCTGGAAAGCATGATTAGAGAAAAAGACTATAGAGACATGTAAGAAATTGAAAGCATTATTATAAATATGTTAGTTTTGGTATTTCATCTTTAACTCTTTCTGAACATTCATTATCATGCCAACAAATTGTTAAGAACAATGATGGTGACATTTACTGAAGAACTACAGACGGTATAACTTTCCATATTAATGTGCCATACTTCTTATGTTTACTTGTAACAAAGGAGGATCTTTATGTTTATATTCAAATTTACAGTGGGTTTTTTCACTTTTTTTTAAATCACTAGCAAATACTGGTTTGATTTCCACTTAAAGTCTGAAGGTCTGTGAAGTTTTCTGTCAATAAATAAGCAGACAGCATTTTAGTCAACTCCAAATTTTTGAGCTGTTTTTATTACAGATTATATTTACAAGGGTTTATTTTGTAATATTTAGATTTCTTATAGCATATTTCTTTCCAAGAATTAAATTCCAGGGTAAAATATTAAGGTGCAATTCAGGTTTCTTTCATCAATATAATTCAACTAAACTTAAATGGGGAGTTAGCCAGTATATCTTTATGAGAGTTTACTTCCTAAATATTTTGAATCTGAGAATTCGTTAGGTAAGATTTCTTAGGAGGACTTTTTGTGTTTAAGTTAAGGTATGCAAATTTAGTTTTAATATTATTCAGTTGCTAATTAATTACTAATTATTGTGACTTTCTCAAATGTTCACTTGGCTACGCTGTACTAAGTTTCCCAGAATTTTCCTTTCTATAAGTTTCTGGCTAGGGTAGGCCACAGGGAATATTTCTGGGTGAGATTTTAGAGAAAGGGGTGAAGTAACAGCTATTGTGCAACTTCCACATGTGTTTCCTTTCTCATTGGCTGGCTTCATTGGCCTGAGGCAGTGGCTGAGCCTGAAACTGCCATCCTCCCCTGAATCCTTTATTGTCTTTGTCTCCTTGGCTAGGTGTGTACGCTTAACTCCACAGCAAAACATCTCAGCTTCTGCAAGGCCCTCATGCCATCAAAATCACATATGACAACTGACACAAGTTTCAGTCCTTTCTGTGGTCTCCAGCTCATGCTTGACAGTTACTGTTTGGTCGTACTCTCCTTAGCTTTCTGTCCTTCTTTCCTTCAGACTGCCTATCCTGTGGACTTTAAGTTCCAACATCAGACACAAAGACAAAGAGCCTTGAGCCTTGACTGGTAAAGTAATTATGTTTACCATGTGCCATTTAGACCATAACTGGAAACTATATATTTTTAAAATGTTGATGTGTATGAGTATACAAATATTCCATAAGGAGAACTGAAAAATGATCTCAAATTCTTCTTGGAATGAGAAAGCATTTGAATCAACATGGATGATGATTAGTAGTAAAACTTAGAATAGTTTTAAGATATTTTTAATGAATAATTCTTAGGAAGTCATATTATGGCATAAGAACTTTGAGGAAAAAATAAGAAGCATTGACCATTAGATAGTATGTATTTTCAACTGACAGCCTTATACAAATACTTAATCCAATATTTAAAAATCAAATGATTTCTAAAGAATACATATCTGATAGAAGTTCTGCAAAAAACCACATACCTGGGCATTGCTTCATTTCTTTACTTTTTCATTTCCCACATTTACATGGTATCTACTGTGTATCAGGCACTGCTCTAGGTGCCGAGATATGTCAATGACCAAAACAGAAAAATACATTTACCCTCTTGGGCATATATTCAGGAAAGATAGAAAATGAACTATAACTATAATAACAAAATAGTATCTAATATGTTATATTATGTTAAATATTATAGAGAAAAAACTTTGATTAATGTCATGAACATTAGAAGGATTGGGAGTGCTGAATGGGGACACATGCATGTTGCAATTTTCCAACAGCCAGGTCAGTGTATAGGTCTCCTGAAGGCATCATTTAAACAAATAGTATCAATACCTGAAGAAAACAAGATGGCTAACAATGTTGATAAGAATATTTTACATTCTTGAAACAGTCATTCCATGGCCCTAAAATGAGTTCATAACCAGTATGTTTGAGCTATGGCAAGGAAACCAGAATGGTTGGACTGAAGGGAATAAAAAATAAGAATGATGAGAGAAGAAAACAGAGATTTAATGAGGGAACTATTAGAAAGTTATGCAAAAACTAGGTAATCACCTGAAGGACTTGGGCATCTTTACCTTGGGCTTTGGTTTGTAGTAAAGTGAGATGGGAGCCATCACTGGGCTTGAACTGAGGATTAACATGGTCATATTAAAATGTTTTTCAGAAGTTTATTCTGGCTTCTGCAGGTGGAATTAACTCTATTGGGGTAAATTCCAGTCCTGAAGACTAGTAAGAAACTTATATAGTAATTCAGGTGGACATCATGATGACTGCTGACCAGAACATTAGCAGAAGAGGTGGTACAAAGAAGAGGTTATTTATTCATGTACTTTTAAAGTAGAACCAGCAACAATTTTTGGTGGATTAGATACGAAGTGTAATTGAGAGAGGAGTCATGGATGACTCTATACCTTTAGTTCTGAGAATCAGGAAGGATGTAATTGCTAGTCCTGAAGATGAGAAAGGCTGTGAGAGTAACCTGCTTTGGTGGTAATATCAGGTGTTTATTTTCTCATAGATTGAATTAGATATTTAAGGTAAAGTTTCCAATATGAGCTGAATATAATTTTTTAAAGCATACTACTGTATTAAGTTTGAAAAGTCTACATCTAAAGCTGCCAGAGAATCAGAATGTATAAAGGCTCTGAAAATATTTTGATAAAATACTTCTATATTTTGTATAAGAATATTTTTTTTTAAATTCATTTTTATTGTTAGACTTATTGGGGTGACATCTGTTAGCAAGGATTACATAGGTTTCAGGCATATAATTCTACATTGCATTGTCAACTTGTTGTATAATAAGTTCACCACCTAATGTGACTTCTCCTTCCATCACCTTATATTTAGCTTCCCCCCCTCCTCTCCCACCCCCTCCCCTTTCTCCC